>PVJA010005321.1:0-51893 GCA_004027025.1 Myocastor coypus | reverse complement strand
AGACACACACAGACACAGACACACACACACACACACACACACATACACACACACACACAGGCACACCGCCCAGAGGTTACAGTGCTGCTCTGGACCCAGGCCCCAGCCCACAGCTGAAGATAGGGAAGAGAATTTTCTAGAGCTCTGCAGAGCCCAGTGAGGTTGTGACGACGGCAGGAGCTACCACTGTGGTGCAGGCACCTGGACTCCCTCGGCTGGTCTCTAGAGCGTGTCTCTGGCAGAGACCTCAGCTCCTCCCTTGGCTGGCTGTTGGCCTGCTAGCTGTCAGTGAGGTTTTCAATCTTAGCCGCACACTGGGCAGTTTTAAAAAATTCCTGGAGGCCAGGCTGTCACCCAGCCATTGGAGTGATGCCCAGGCACCAGCCTTTTCTAGAGCTTCCGGGGCGACTCTTGTAGGGTGTGGCAGAGAAACCTTCCAGCAGAAGGCTAGGAAGTCTAGGCTTCAGAGCTGCGAAAAGCCTGTGGCCAAGTGGGCCAGTTTTTATCAGAGGAAGCTTTCTGATGGGAAAATCTGCATGTCAATGAGAACATTCATGTAGCATTCTCCACATACCAGATACTATTGTATGTGCTTGACACACATCAATGCATGCTGTCCCCACTACAACCCTCTCAAGCAGGTGCTATCAGGACTACTTTACAGATGAGGAAACTGAGGCACAGGACAGTAGCAATCCTGGGCATGGGGCTACTGAATAGTGGAGAGACTGTCTGGAGCAGGCTGACCCTGAAGCTTCCTCTCTTTGAAGGTCAAGGGAGATAATGGAGCTTGGACCCCAATCGTCTAGTTCCTCTCTTGCCAGAGCACAGGTGGGGGCTCTCTGAACTGAGACCAGCCCCAACTCTGCCTCTGCCCATGCAGAAGCCACAGTCCTGACAAAAACGTACATGGCACAGGCTCTTGGGGGGCACCAGGCAGTGCTGGGCTGGGTGTCCTGGCCATGGGGTGCAGCAAGGAGAAGGGCATAACTTACTTCTCATTGTCGTAGTACATCTTCCCAATGGCCCAGGCCACAATGATGGGGAAAGGCACACCTGGAGGAGAGACAGGCCATGCCGATGAGCCCTGGGCAGGTCCTAAAGGGACCCAGTGCAGTCCAGGCCCCTAGAGAGGCAGCTAGGGTTCGAGGCGAAGCTTGAGCTCACCTGTCTTCAAGATTTCCCTGCCCCATGCTCAAGGAAGGTGACCACTCTACCACCCAGGGCCTTGGCCTCCTAGTCCCCAGGAGGCTGTTCTGCCCTGGGCGGGTGGCGGCAGGAGCCCTGGCTCACCCCAGCCAATGCAGATGAACATCCACTTGCGCAGCCGGTCGGTGGAGTAGGTAAGCACTATGGCTGTGTGCAGGTAGCAGCCCTCACCGAACATCCAGAAGAAGTTGGTCACGTGGAAGTAGTTGTAGGCCGCGGTCACCAGTCTGCACCATGCCTGCCCCCACCCCAGAGACACTGCTGAGCAGGGTGTGGGAGCTGTGGGGCACCTCACCCTGGCCCCGACCTTCCTGGGACCCTGTTCTGGGAATGTGGCAGCCAAACCCATTCCTGCCTCTGGCCCTGGGCCTAGTCCCCGCCTTGCTGCAGCAGAACGCACCACATTGCTCTGGTGCACCTCGGGGCTCATGGTGCGCTGGACCACGAACCATGTGGCATTGCGCAGGATGAAGGCTGAGATGAGGTTCCAGTGGATGATGTTTCGCAGGCACCGGATGCTCCTGGGCAACAGGGTAGGCGCGTGGGCAGGGCAACAAGCGGAGAAAGAGGATAAGGGATGGGCTGTGGGCCTTGCACCAGCCCCGCGCTCAGATGGGGAAACTGAGGCTCTGAGCAAGTGACTGGATAGGCCACACCAGGAGCAGCAGGCTTGCCTGATGGCTCATGGGGTCCTTCCTGCCTGCAAGCCCCCAGAGACACTCCAGGGGCAGAGCCCGGCTTGGCGTGGGTTAGGTCTGCATGGCTACTGGGGATCACATGTGCCCCATTCCAGCTGCTCCAGGATGGAGAGCCGAGGCTTGGCACCCTAAAAGGCTGCCCATGGGAGGCCCCGGCTTCTGCTTGCACCTGTCCCCACTGCTTGGCCCTACCACCTGGGCACACTCCTGAGATGTGATGCCACACCATGGAGCTCCTCTCCCAGGCTCCACCTGCCCACCAGGGTGCCCATGGCCCAAGTAGATGCAGCCCAGCCTGAATGCAGACAGCACGGCTGGGCCAGGGGCAGAAGAAGCTCTGCCTGAAGCCCCAGAAGGACCCGGGGTCTCAAAGTCCTGGAGCCTCACTCTGCCACCTGCCTGGGGAGGTGAGGGCAGGACGTCCACCCAGAGGAGGCGCCACCCCACAAGCCACCCAGATTCTTACTTCTCCTCCCAGCCTGAGGCACAGAGCTACAGATGGAGCCGAGGCCCTCCTCACCTGAGCCTCAGGAAGAGGACGAAGGCCACCAGGAGTGCCACCAGGGAGATGCAGTGGCCCAAGTAGTTGATGATGATGGCGACCTGGTAGTGCACTTTGCTCTTTTTCTGAGGCAGGAGAGAGGCAGAGGTGAGGCTCCTGCAAGTCCTGTCCTGCACCCGCTGGACACGCAGTGGCTGGCGCTCAGGCTGAGGGAGGCCCAGTGGCACATGGGTCATCTGCCCTGCATCCTCCTTGTGCCTTGGAGCAGTGCCATCAGCCCCAGGCTCTGCTCTCAGCTATATGTGATTGGGGGAGGGGAGAAGGCCATCTTCTGCATCCCACAGGTGCCCTGCTGGGTGCTCCACCTTGCAGCCAAGCCAGACAGGCTTCCAGGCTCATGCTAGCACAGCTCCAGGCACTCTCAGTGAGACCTCGGGCCTCGAGGACCCTTCTCTCTTCCCATTTGGAATGGGGTCCCCATCCTCTGGGCTACTCCACCTCCCTCCTGTGGCGGCTGGAATCGGCTCCTATTCACAGCAGCAGCAGGAGGAGCAGCGCCATACATCAGAACCTTTAGCAATCACACAAACAAATCCCTTGGCTCTTTATTGCTTCCCAGAGCCTTTCCCTCCCCGGGCCCAGGGCTTTGCTTTGAAGTGACTGAACCTCTTCAGTTTCCTAATTTATTTCTTAGTTAAATGTATCGATGGAAGCTACTGACGCCCTTTCCAATAATCAAAAGCTCCAGGAGAGTGAGGAAGCTCTTACAGAAGGGTTGCATGCATGCATCTTTGCAAACCTACACCAGAACCCCACTGGAAGAGTCAGAAGGGCACCTGCAACTTAAAAACAGAGGCCCTGCCAGGCATGGTGGTGCACACCTGTGATCCCAGTACTCAAGAGGCTGCAACAGGAGGATCATGATAAGCTCAAGGCCAGCTTTGGCTACACGGTGAGTTTAAGACCAGCCTGAACTACAGAGCAAGACCCCACCCTGACCCCCCAAGAAAAAGAGACTTAGAAGCATGTTGATGGCTCAAGCTCACCCACTTTTTACCATACATGCACATCAGCAAGGTGCCAAGGTTATTGCAGTTCCCACTGAATAGGGGTTGGCCAGTCTCCAGGGCTCTGAAGGTTCCTGCCCCCCATCTCTGAACAAGGTCCCCACCTACCCTTTTCTACACCCCAGGAAGGCATGGTCTGTGTTGGGAGCCATAGGAAGTCAGGAAATTGATCAAATGTGTGTAGATGGGACTAAGCCTCAGTGCCTAAAGCAAACAAGCTACCCTAGTCCTGAGAAAAACATCCTGTCCAGTTCAGGCCAGCTACTAGTTTTCTAGACTTTTCTGTCTTTTTTCTTTTTCGGGACTGGGGTTTGAACTCATGACCTTATACTTGCCAGGCGGCACTTGTCCCATGGAGCTATCTCCCCAGCCCCATATAATACAAACTTTGAAAAAGTATAAATAAATGATCTGGTGCATTGAGTTAGTCTTGCGCATCAGGTAGACTGGCGCTCACCTAGCCCAGCTTTTTGTCTTCTTGTCTATCTTTCTCATTCTTGTCGCTGTATCTCCCACGGCAGAACTATTTGCAGTAAGACCAACGGATCCCTACAGGTCTGGAAACCCACCAGGGGAACATAGCTAGGACCTATTATTATGAGATGGAGGAAAGAAGAAGGTAGGAGGTAAAAAAAGACAGAAAGTCTCCTGGAAAGCAGGAGACTTATAGACAACCTGGAAAGCAGGAGACTTAGAGAAAGGGGTTCCTGCTAGCACCCCACCCTTCCTTGCCCTCTGCAATTACTGCGATGGGACAACGGACAGAGCCTGCAGCTCACAAGAGTAGAGAAGGCATCAGAGCCTTCCCATCCCTCCAGAGCCCCACAGAGGGCAGGGGAGATAGCTCAGAGGCACAAGCACCTGCTGGCAAGCATGAGATCCTGAATCTGATCTCTGGTATAAAACAAAAGATGCCCCCCACCCCCGCAAACTCCCCAAATCCCAAAACAGAACCCTCACAGAGCTCCAGGCCCCCACAGACCTTTCTGCTAGAATGTCCGTGGAAGTCCTGACAAGCTGTCCCAAAGAACCAAGTACCACTCCACCTTTCTTTGGGGTGAGTAAACTGGAGCTTCAGAATGCCCCAGAACAAGGGAAGGAGCTCAGTGGGGAATAGCTGGCAGGTTTTCCACAAGGCCACGCTCTCCTGTTGAGCTTCCTTTCCCCATGGAGATACCACAGGGCCAGCCAGCTAGGCAGGAAGAACAGGGAGAGGGAAACGAGCAGGGCCCCTAGGAGGGTCTGTGAGCCAGGTGGATGCTGCTGTCTGAGGCTCCAGAAGAGATGCACACACCAAATCCAGTCTGGAACTGGTACTAATAGACTCTTACTAAATTTCCCACAGATTAGTGCTGAGAAGCCCTTAGGTACTAACAGCCCCTGCAGAGCCAAGAATGCTGTGGGCTCCAGCTTCATTCTCAGGCCAAGGTGGGACCATGGAGCTGGGGTGCAGGGAGCCCCTTCTGTTTGGGGCCAGGTACACCTGGGTTATGTGGCTTAGGAAAGGTCATTAATGAGTGCCTACTACAGCTAGGCACCGTGCCCAATGCCTCACACAATGATGTCTTTGCTCTTTCCTTTCCCACAGTGAGGCTTCGATCCTGGTG
Source organism: Myocastor coypus (assembly GCA_004027025.1). NCBI lineage: Eukaryota > Metazoa > Chordata > Mammalia > Rodentia > Myocastoridae > Myocastor > Myocastor coypus. Next base: position 46,810 of record PVJA010005321.1, on the reverse strand, counting down.
CCTGTGTCCCCGTGTTCCTCCTAAACAGGCTGGGCCTGCAGGCTTTCCAGTCCTTCTTCTCCCCGTACCCACAGTGTACTTCCTGGGGGACAGAGGGACTGGTAACAGAAGTGCTGTCTGGGCTGTGCTGGGGTGCTGCAGGGAAAAAAGCAGTGCGGTGTGACTTTTCTCCCAGGAATCTGAAAGGGGAACGTGACTGAGGTCATCCTCTGAGGGGCAGAGGTGCTGGAGCTGTGGGGCCTGAAAGGGCCCAAGCTCTGTCTCTCACTTGCTGCCCAGCCCTGATGCAGTCAGAAAGAGAGCCAGAGAAGATAGCTAGAGACAGCTACTTAATCCAGAGAGCACAGGGCCCCTCAGAGGTGTCCCCTGCTTCCTGCTTCGACACCAGCTGACTCCCGGTGTGGAGTGCCGTCAGGTGAGGCTTCGGCAGCTCTTCATAAAATAGGGGCCTCGATGTTATTTTGGGAGCAGGCCCATTACTGTAGGACTATGCCCCTCATAAAAGCAGGTACCCCACTTGTTCTCCCTTGCTCTTCCTCTGCCCTTCCATCAGGAAATGATGCGGGAAAAAGGGCCACACATCTCAGGCTCCCTGGCTTCTGGAATCGGGAGTCCATAGCTGCTCGTTACAAATCCCCTGGTTGCAGGTATTCTGTTACAGTGCACACGGAACTGGTTACCAACATACTGAGAAAGGAACGCCTCTGGTGATCCCCAAACAGAGCAGCAAGTGACACTGAGAAGCACCCACTAACAAGGGGAGATACGACCAGCACTGTCCAGTGACAGCGGTACTCGAGGGACACACCACACACTTGGTGGTGGCCAACATAGCTAAAAAAAAAAAGCCAGCAATACCCCAAGAGATGGTCAGTAACACCCAGACAGAACACCCAGAAATTCCCCAGGATGGCCTATGACCCTGCAAAGAAGCCCAATGGCACTTGGGGAGCCTGTGACCAGCCAGCTAGGCCTGCAAAAAAAGGTGGATGCCTGGATGACAAGCAGGCCGGGAGCCTGGAGACTTCAGGCCAGCACATCGCAGCATGAACAGAGGCTGCCGGGCTGTGTGCTCTGTGATCAGAATCCAGCGAACATGCTGCCCACCTGACCCAGAGCTGCCTCTGTAGAAGCCATCAGGGGCAGAGGCGTGAGACCTGTCCCAAGGCCCAGCAGGATGGCAGTGCTAAGATCACCACTGCACCTTCCCATCTCACCCCTGCAAACCCCCAGGGTCACTCGCTTTAATCCAGGCTTCCTGGGTGGCTTGCCCCCTCCCCCCCACGCCCCCCAGCTGCAGACATCCTAGCCTCCTACAGAAGTCTTAGCCCTGCACCAGTGACAGAAATAGAGTCTCCACTTGGCCAGGAGCCCAAAGTTTCAGAAGCCTGGTCCCACCAACACACCATCCCCGGCCCTGATGAACTGACCTGCAGACCAGGCACCTGGAGTCTCTTTGTGTCCCCAAGAGGAGCCCTCTGTGCTCCAGCCTCAGTCCGGCTGGATGGGGCGTGGGGGAGAGGAAGAGTGTGCAAGCCTGGGGAATAGGCAGAGGACAGGGTGCTGATAGGGGAGGCAGGTCCTGGAACAGGGCCTTGTGGGGGCTCTGTGTCATTGGTAGGCCATGCCAGCTGGGGACTGGAGGGTGTTGGCTCTGGGCGGGTCTTAGGGCCTGATCCCTGGGCTCCCTCACCGTTCTATTTATGCTATTTCACGCAGACTTCTGGGAGCCCTCTATTGACAATGCTCGGGGCCCTGGCACTTGATCAGGCAGAGCTGAGAAACCTGCCACTCATCTGGTTTGCAGCCCTGTCCTTGCAGCTCCTAGGGAGTGGGAGCCTGGAATTTGGGGCGGGCCTAGTGAAGCACAAGGGTGGCACTGTCACTAATTAAATTGATTGATGAACACACTGGCTGACAAGCAGGGGCAAAGCAGCAGAGGTGAGCCAGGGAGAGTGAGTCACCATGCCATGGGTATGCACGGGTGGCAGTAACCAGAGGACGAGGTGCTCATGCTCCTGGGCTTCCCATTGTGCCCTGTCCCCTTGTAACTTCCCATCCCTCTGAAGGTCGGAGGAGATGGAAGGCAGGTGGCACAGCCTCCATAGGGCGAGGCTCCAGCCCATGCAGCCTCCCATATGCTGGGGACAAAGAGCTGAAGTGCTCAGCCCTTGCAGGGGACAGAGGTGAGGATACCTGCTCAAGCTCACGGTGCAGTTTGGCAATGTTGGCTGCAGGTGCCACAGCCAACCAGTCTGTCCCCAAAGCCACACTACTGTCCTGTTACCTGCCCCAGGGGGGCTCAGGGGAAGCAGCGCTCCCACCCTTGTTCTGCTCCAGGTGGTAGGGAGAGGAGGATCCCGCCCGGGTGGGAGCTGCAGGTTGGAGGAGAGGCTTGGAGCAGCTTACACACTGCCCTTGGCTCTTGGACCGGTGCTGTGGGGATACCGGGTGGGTGCTGAGTGTCCCCCACCAGCCTAGAAAAGGAAGGGGCTAAAGCTGGAGCCAGAAAGACGGGGAACCTGAAGACCCTACTCTTACGATCAGGATGCTTGGACACAGCGGGCGGCGGTGGCAATGTCAGCTCTGCTGATGCCCACTGAGGGCACAGATGCCTGCCGCCAGGAGAGGAGTCTGCGGATGGATGGCAAGGCAGCGGGAGAGGTACTGCCTGCCTCAGGCTCTCAGACCCAGCAGGGCTGTCGGAGAGTCAGGCAGATGCAGTGGGGGCCAGAGGACATCCTGCCACACAACACATTCCCATCTGGACCTGTATTCCTGACTGCACCTTCCCCTACCACCCTCTGTGGGCAGGTGCCATCCTCTGAGGGGTCATAACACTGACCTGCTTTTCTGAGTGCCAGTCCCTTTTTCCCTCCCCTGATTCCTCCATTCAGTGTCAGGGAAGGAGCCTCCTCCCCTAGGGTGTGCCCACCCCCGACACGAGCCCATCTCCTCTGGGCCAACTATTTCCCAACCCTGACTTCACTTTCTCTCTCTCTGTCCCACAAACCCCTCCACCAAGCCCAGGAGTACCCAAGGCTGGGCCTTAGTGGATGGTGGACAATGGGATCTGAGATACCCCGCCCTCTGTGCTGAGGAAATTCGTTTCCCTGACAGGGCAGCACTGTGAGAGAACTCAGCATTGCTTTACACTGAGCACTGACCTGTCCCCTGCAGCTTCTGCAAGGAGCCAGATGAGCCCCATAGCTTGGAGAGCTGGGGCCAAACTGCTTAGGGTCCTCATGGGGGCAGCCACTCTCCCTCCATGGACCTGGCTTCTCTCAAGTACCTGGCTCCCCAGAGCAACGCCAAGATGTCCACTCTCACCACTCTGATTCACTATTGTTCTTGAAATTTTAGCTCCAGCAATTAGGCTGAAGGAAAAAAATAAGAGATACAGATAGGAAAGGAAGAAGTAAAATTATCCTGGTTTGCATATGATTCAATCCTATACTTAGAAGGCCCTAAAGACTCAACTGAAACTGTTAGAACTGATAAAAGAATTTAGGGGGCTGGGGAGATAGCTCTGAGGCACAAGTGCCTGCTGGGCAAGTGCAAGGTTGTGAGTTCGAACCCTGGTCCCACAAAAACAAAAACAAACAAACAAACAAACAAACAAAAAAAAAAAAGAAAAAAGAATTTAGCCTCATAGCAAGATTTAAAATGAACACATAATGATGAGAATATGTAATATAACCATTGTTAAATTTAAACAAAAAAATGAAATTAAATTTAAAAAAATAAATAAAATGAGCACATACGCTCGCCAGATAGCTTAGCAGATTAAGCATCTGCTTAGGCACACAGGGACCAGAGCTCAATTCCCAGTGTGCCATGTTGGCCCCGGCCCTGCCTCTGGGGCTCGCTGAGACTATGATTGAGACTGGGTGTGGTGGCGCGTGCCTGTAATCCCAGCACTTGGGAGGCTGTTAACAGGAGGATCACTATGAGTCCCTGTATTGAGACCCTGTAGACCTTATACTAAATACATAAAATAAATAAAATGAACACATACACCAAATACCTGGGGGCTGGGAGGAGACCCTGAGCTCTAAGGCCTTGGCTGCAGGCTCTGGCTCACTGAGCCGCAAGAGCTCACACGAGCCAGTCGCCCTTTCCAGGCCTTGGTCTCCCCATCTGCAGCAGAATGATTTGTGCCAGGTCAGAGTCTCACTTTTGCCCTGGCAGTGGGATCCTCTGGGATGCAAGTGAGAACTGCCCATTCCTAGGTCCTCCTCCGACCGCTGGACGGACTAGGGAGCAGGTGTAGTTCCGGGCTCTATGTATCTGGGTGATTCTTAGCCCAGGCAGACTGGGGAGCTCCAGAGTGGGCTACAGGTCCCTAAGCTCCTATCTTTTAGATGACGAAATTCTCGGAACCACTCGGGCCGGTCCTGCCCTCTCACTTCAGAAGCTCTGGGCCCTGGCAGCTTGGGATGTCTTCTTTCAGCCCATGGTTCCTGCCTGCTCTTTCTTCCATCCCCTGTGTGTACCCTCAGCACTCATGGGAAGGTAGAGTCAGCCTTCAATAGTATGCATGGCCTTGTTGTCTATAAAAGCCAAACACTGAGTATTATCATTGGTTAAATAAGCTGTGGAACTTATTAACTTAATAACGGTGGGACAATATGCAAGTGTTAAAGGGATGAAGACGCCAGCCATGGACTGACACGGAGCAGTCTCCCAGACAGGGGGCCACATGCAAAGGGCAAGGTGCCAAGCAGTCTGTGGACACGAGATGGTTGGGTAAAGCCAAAAGCATCCATGATGACTTGGGGCATGAGCGCTTCCTCTGGGGAGGAGCTCTGGGGCTCGGACAGAGGTTGAAGGAGGCGTCACTGCCTTCCATTAGTACCTCTTGAATTTTGGGTTATGAGACAGAAGTCTACTCAAAAAATTCTAGACTTCTCAAGAGCCCCCAAAACCTCCTCAAGCTATACATCTTGCTTCTGACAGAGCCCAGGCTGTCCTTGGAGTCTCTGGGGCATGGGGTGGGGACAGGCAAAGGCCCAGCGACTGTCTGCCTGACTGCCCGGCCCTGGTCCATACCTAGAGAGACAGCAACTGACAGGCGCAGGAGGAAGGTAGAACAGGGCAGGCAGCACTGGCCTGGCCACAGCCTGCCCGCAGCTCCCAGGGGTCTCTCCAGCAGTGCCTCCACTCCAGACTCATCCCCGGCCCTGGCCGCAGGGACCTGCGGGACTTAGCTCACCTCCTCATTGAGAATCTCTTGGCATTCGGAGTAATTCACACGGGCAGCCCAGCTGCCATTGGCCAGGCACTCGCGGTAGCCGTTGTCTGGAAAAAGAAGCCACAAGAAAGAATAGCAGCTCCACATATCTGTCTGTCCATCTGTCCATCCATCCATCCATTCAGGCCAGCACAGGTCTGGTGGTTGGGGCTCTGGAAAGAGACTGGGACAAGAGCTCCTTGCTGCCCACCGTTTCCTGCCCCTTTCATCCATGGGCCCCTCCACAGGGCTCTAGCAGCTGCCCTAAGCGCTGTTACACCATTGGCCTGTGGGTGTGGTCAGGGGTCCCAGCTGCTCTCCTGCAGCCTTCTATGTGTGCAGGAGATCTGAGAGGCTTCTGCTTTGAGTCCTGCATGACTAGAAAGGATAGGATCTCATGAGCCACCACGAACACAGTGGGTATGAGGACCCGGACCCATGAGAGGGTGTGTGGCAGCAGCTGACTGAAATGATAGGATGACTCATGGCAGAGGTGTCTTTGGGCCGTCCTTCTGGGGTGGGGCTCACAGGGTGAGTCCTATGAGGAGCCTTGTGGTAGCATTTCTCTATAAGCTTTTAGTTGGAACATGTGTAGGGGAGCACTCCTGGACAAAAAGTGACAAGAGTGTGCCAGGGTGGCACCTAGGGCAGGTCTCATTTGGCTAGTGCTTCACTGCTAGGACTCACTATGTATAGCTGCTCCTGGCCTGGCCTTTGGCCAGCAGCCTCAAGAGGTAGAGGCTGGCAGCCTCCTGCTTGGACTGAAGCTGAAATCTATCACGGATAGGGGAGGCCTGTGGGCTGCACTCCCTAGATTGGGGGCTCTGGGATTGGCGGAGCTGCCCGCACAGTCTCTCATCTATCCTCCTGCTGACCCCCTTAGACACCAGGGTCCTCACATCTGATAGGGAGAGACCAGCAGTGTGGCAGGCACCTCTCTGCTGGCAGCATAAGCAGCAGATGCTGAGCAAGGAGTCTGGGGAGCGGATGCTGACCCCAGGAGAGGCAGCCGAGGCCTGGCCTCCAGAGCTGGAAGGCTGCAGCTTCCATTCTACCCAAGGAAGTTGCTCTGGCTGCAGCCAGCTGCTGAAGACAGGGAAGCCAGGCTGTCAGGCCCGAAGCTCTGGAAGGCCTCTGGTGTGCAGCCCTGCGTCTGGGCAAAACTGGGCTGGGGACGATTGGGTGGCAAGGCTGCAGAGGACATTTCTAAGTCTACGTGAGGGCCAGGTCAGTCCTACCCGATTAAAAGTGCCCTGGCATAGGACAGGGGAGATACCTGGCAGGAAGGGTCATGGGGCGGCGAAGTTGGTGTGCAACTCCTGCCGAAAGAGAAGAGCTTTTGCTGCACAGAGCACATCAAGAGCAGGGCCCTAGACCCACACGGCCTCGGCTCACATCCTGACCAAGCTGCATGGCCTTGGGCAAATCTCCTAACTCTCCACTTCCTTGTCTATTTGGAAGACCAAGGATCTTCATAAAGACACCTACCCCTCCAATTGAGAATTTTTAGCTAGCATGCAGAAGAAGATGCTTAGAGCTGTAGCCGGCATATGGTTTTAGCATTATGTTTATTGTCTTAGAGCTATATTTATATAACCTTATGTAATATGTAGAACATGTCACTCGTCCCTACCAAAAGGGGTGTAAAAGGAGATCATGGAGGAGACCCTTTGCTCAACAGTCCCCATTTGCACCACACAGACAGGGGTACTCTTCCCCAAGCTGGCCACCTTAGGCTGACTGGAGGAAGTCCTGAAGGAAAACAGGCTGAACACGGGGAGTCGTTGCCAAGGAGGATTCGACCTCCTTGTCTCTAATTGCTGAGCTGAGCAGTCTTCCTGAAGAACCATGGGAAAACGGATATTTTTGGAAACACTTCCCACCCGTTTGAAGGTCTGATGCAGTGTGTGTGGGGGCAGGCATTATGGAAAAGCCCAGAAGCCCTGGCAACACCTCATCAGTAAATGAAGTAATTAATACCTAGTGATGAGGTATGGCTCATACCACAGGACATCCCTAGTCATGTGCATAGGGGCACCTTCAGAAGGGTTCTTTAGCCAGCCTGCAGGGCTTATCCATGCCAAGGGAGATCCTTGGAGGGGCACCTTCCTATGCCAAAGGGAAGAAACTGAAGCCCAGGGCAGACATTGCTGGTCTAGAACCCAGGACTCCTGGCCTCCCCTGAACGCCAGCCTGGTAAGTTTAGTATCCCAGGCATTAAGACGACCATGATTATCTGAGGTGTGGACAGTCACCCTTGGCTCCCCAGGTTCTGACTCTGCTCTGTGACCCTGAGCAGTCTATTAACTTCTCTGTGCTTTAATCTCCTTATAAAATGAAATTAGAAGTTGGATGGCTGGGACTCCAAACTCTGTTGCACTCCTCCCTGCCTTTGTCCTCCTTCTTCCTGGTCCCTCCCACCTGAACAGGGATGAACAGGAAGCTGCTGGAGCTAACCTCTGGGCAGGCCTATGGTCATCCTTCTGGGCTCCACCACTTCTGCTCGCCCCAACCATGACCTCTCTACTTCAGCTGGTAAAGGAAGGGGAGCTGGGAAAGTTCTATGCAGGAAGACACTTAGAAACCAAGTCACCTAGTGCTCTCAGTTCTCTGGTAAGGGGTCAAAACAGAGAACATGAGCTGAGGTCACACAGCGAGTCTTGGAATACCGGGGTCTGTGGTGGCCATCTGGTGTCTGTGGTCACTATGGTGCTCTGTCAGGGCTCTAGGTCCAGGCCCACTGCACTCTGGGGTCTAGAAGAGGACCCCAGCACTCCCCTCCCTTGAGGGCTAGGGCCCCTGGCCTGCAGCTGTTACCCTCTTGATAAACAGGGACCTGAGTCATTGGCAGGGGACAGCAAATTAATTCCAAGGGCAGCAAGTGCTATAGCATGGAGCTGCAAAGCCTGACACAAAGCTTCCAGCCTCAAGAGCAAGAGATGTTTACGTGGGGATCAAGTGTCCACACGGAGCTATTGGCTCTGCCCTCCCATTGTACCCACCTATGGCCCTGGGACACAAGTCAAGCCCTGTGCCACGGACTGTGGATACCTACTCCTGCCTGGAGGGCCCTGGGCAGGACTCAGCCCTCTTGCTGCAGCTGTTCTGAGGACTCCTGCCCTACCTCATGGGGTTGCTACAGGTTCAAACAGCAACCTCAAGTTTGTGTACTATAGAGAGAAATGCCAGACTTTCCTTCAGTTTCACCCCTTAGCAGCTGGTGCCTAGGGCAAGTTTCCTAAGCTCTCTGAGCTTTGCAGGCTGTGATACAGCAGGTGACAGTGGCTTCCAGGGCACTGTGGGAATTAGCAAGAATGAGCAGAGTGCCCGGCAGGGCACAGAGCTAGTCTTACAAAAACAGTGGGGAACCAGCCATAGTGCTGATACTACGGGTGTGACTGTCGTCCTGCTTTACCACCCCCATGAGCTCTCCTGCCCCTACCCCAGCAGACCTTTGCCCTCTACCTCCCCTCTTACTTGTGGTATTGTAGCGGACACCGTAGAAAAACGCAGGGCAGGGCCGAACCACCAACTGCCCGGCAGGGCTCCGGGGCCAGCAGGTGCCGATGAGGTCCACAGAGGCATTGCACTGCAGTCCTGGGACAGAGATGGCTGGTGAGGCAGAACCAGGGCCCAGCCCAAGGCCCCCAGCAGACAGAGATTTTGGGAGTCCTGGCTGCCTCCCTGCTGGCTCACCATCACACACCAGCCAGGGAAGAGCAACAGCCGTGGTCCCTGTGACAACCAAGATCATTCTGTGCAAAAGAGACCTCCGGGGGAGGAATCTGAATTTGAGGTGCCAGAGAACCAGTACGGGTTATAGAGCACGGAGGAGCAGAGCCAGCTGGGGAGGTGATGACAGCTGTCAGGTGGAAGAAGGCTGAACACGCTCTGGTCCCCTGCTCTGCAGTCTGACGACACTTCAGCCTTCTTCTGGCAGCAGACTGGTGCTCCAGAGCCTCACAGGAACAGCCGAGGCCCAGCCCAAACCACCTCTGACCAGATGCCTCCCATGTCTCTGGAGCCAGGCCACATTGCCCTGGCCTGCACAAAGACCCAGATGCCTGCACCACACTTACAGAGCATACACTGTACTCTTGCCTGCTGGAACTTGGGAGAGGAGGGATCGGAAGGCTGGGGGCGGTACAAGGGCACTGAATGGTGGGAGCTCATGCTGCCCAACTTGCTGTGTGACCACATGTGAGCCATCTGCCCTCCCCTCTCTGGTGGCTTACTGGATAGCAAAATAAAGCAGTTGGCCTAGATCAGATGTTTTTTAGTTCTGAGCCTTACGTGCTAGGCCAGCACTCTGCCACTGAGTGACACTTCTAGCCCATGATCAGAAATTCTTGAAGCTGCATAGTGACCTGGAATCTAGTGAAAAATGTGATGCAAGTATTTCTAAAAGTGAAAGAGTCCCCTGGTTTTTGTCTTTTTTTGTATGTGTGTGGAGGGGGGCAGGGTTTGCTCTTGCCAGGCAGGCACTTGTGCCATGGAGCTATCTCCCCAGCCCAAGTCCCTTAGTTTTTTACAGAATCTAAAAAGGACTTGTGAGCTAAAGAGACATAAACAGCTGAGCTAGAAAGAGGATGTCAATGGTCCTTTCAAATGTTAACATTTTCCCTTCTATCAAGGGCTTTCTGGAGGGGGAGGAAAAGGAAGAGGAGGGAAGGGGAGGGAGAGACAGGCAGACAGACAGATCTCCTGGCATCGCAGGAAGGCAGTAAGTGGGAACATGGTCTCCAAGAACAGGGACCCAGCACCCCACGCTGGATGCTGGAGCCCCTCCTGATGCTGACCCTGCTTTCTCCACCTTTGGATGCTCTTTTTAGTGTGAAGCTGACCCACCAGTGCTGCCCAGGCCTGGGGTCCCATCCTGGCAGAAGGAGTCAGTACCCTGGAATTGGCACAAGAACATGCAGACCAGCCACGCAGAGCCAGGCCTGGTGGGGCGGGGATGCCTCCTCAGGTTGGGGCGTCAGCAGCTGACACCTCCCCAGTTAGTTGTTTCCAGCCTCTCAGAAAACAGCAGTGCCTAAAACTGGCTTCCTCTCCCTGCTGGACTCAGGGCAGCACCCTACCTCGTAGGTTCCAAATGCTGCTCTTCCTTCAGGGCTCAAAGGGCAGAGCCGTAAAGGTAGGGCTGAATTGAAAGAGAAAGAAATGTGCCCTGGAGAGGGCAGGTGTGGGACACAGGGGCCTCTGGGGTGGCATTATGAAGAGGTGAGGAAAGCAGGGTGGTGGCATGGGCACCCAGGTGTGGCGCTGGAGCACCAGGTGGGGACCCAGCTATGTCACGGCCACGCTGACAGCGCTGAGTTCAGAGAGGGGGCCAGAGCCATGCGACTGTGTGTAGGAGTAATACAACGAGCTGCGGCGTGCTCTGCCTGTTCAGGGCTCCTCCTCACCTCCGTGGTTGACGTCCACATTCCCTGTTACAGTAGAGGAAACTGAGGCCCATGCATGCCCAGCGACTTGTCCAAGTCAAAGTGTGAAGGCACTGGGCCTCGCAGCCAGATGTCTCTGGCTCTAAGTCAGGTGCCTTTCTGTCGTGCCCTATCACGTGGCGACAATGGTGGGCCACGTCTGGCACTACTGAGTTCTGGCTCCGGCAGAGGCGCACACAGCCCAGCTCACTTCATGAGGCCACCTCACCCCTCAAGTGCCTCACAGAATCTGCTGTGCCAGGGACCACACAGTGCCATGGGATGTCAGGACCCTGCCTGACTCATTGTCTCAGTTCGACCAGCATCCACTCTCCTTCCTTTTCTGGTCCTAGGTCCCCTTCTGCAAAGAACAGGAGCAGGACAGGGCAGCGGGTTACCAGTGCAGAGAGCCACGCAGGTGCCACACAGGTAACAGGTGCTAGGCCTGGCCAAAGCTAAGGCTCTCAGGACTGTGAGCAGAGCCTACAGCCCACCCTCCAGCTGGTCCTGGGAAATGGGGTCTGCGTGGCAGTGGGTGGGGCAACACGAGGTGCACTCCTGGTCCGTGCTATAGTTTCAGCTGCAACTCTTCTAGGTCTTATACCACTTGCCAATGTGGGTGCTAATTCTCTCTATTTGACAGGTAGGAAAACTGAGGCCTGGGCAGACAAATGGTTTATCTGACATTAGATACTTGGGGTCCAGAGGCAGAAGGGTATCTGAATCCTGATCTTTCCATGGCCACACGGGACCTCTATCCTGGGAAGCTGCCCTGGCAACTTCCAGGCTCACTCATCTGTGGCCTCAGGGCTCCCCTCTGCCCTCTATCCTGCACCCTGCAGCTCCCAGAAGCTGTGTGGAGAAGGCACTGCGGAGCTCAGTGCTGGGAGCGACCTTTACATTTCCAGCCCAGGAAAATCCTGCAAGGAATGAAAGTCCGCGAAAAAGGGGAAACAACGGAGGAAAGTCGGGCGTGATGGCACTCAGGAGGGTGAGGCAGGAGGATGGCTGCCAGTTTGAGACTAGCCCGGGCTACAAAGTTAGTTGGAGGCCAGCCTGAACTACATAGTGAGACCCTCTCAGAAGGAAAAAAGGAGCAAAAAAGAAAAAGGAAAAGGAAGGTGCGCCCGCAAGGTGGAGAAAAGCAGCACACACGCTGGCGCCTCTGGAGAGCGCACGACCCTTGCGGGGGAGGGGGGGGGTTTGCGGGAGGGGGCTGGTGGGCGTGTCTGTGCTGGGGTGGATGCCAGGTGGGCGTAGCCAGAGGCTCGAGGGCCAATCAGGAGCGGCAGCTGGTAGCGGAATTCACCCCCCAAAGGGTTGCCTGCAGCAGCAGACCAGGAGGGAGAGGCAGCCAGAGCGGAGTAAGGGAAGGAGACTCCGAAGTGGAAGGCAGTGTAGAGGTGCTGCCCACCTGCACTGCGGTTCAGCCCACTGCCCGAGGACAAAGCTTCCGGAAGAAGAGCGGGGACCCTGTGCACCCCGCCGAAGGGCCGGTAGGATGTGTGAGCAGCCTGCACCGAGCGCCAGTGCACACCAGGCACCGTGAACGACCTTTGCATTCACAACTTCACACCAGTCAGTTCATACAGCTCTGTGGGGAGAAGAGGGGTGGGAGGGAGCCAGGTGGGCAAAGGGGGGGTGCATACAGACGGTAGGACAGTACAGAGAAGACTGGGCAGTCGCGCGAAGGAGGTACAAAGAAGGATGATTTTGGCGGGCAGGGTCGTTGTGGATCTTCCAGATGAGAAGGGGAGGGGCGGTAAGGTCTCTGTCACAGCCCGGTCCTAAGGACCTCGAGGTCGGGCCAACATTCCCCAGGCCCCACAGCTGCAAGCTCCTGGCCTCTTCTTCGCCCCTGCAGGTGCCAATCGCGCGACAGCGCCCCTCCTGGTCAGTGAGGACACGGAGGAGGAATTGCTTGCCCCTTTATAGACTACCCTCAAAGGCCTTACATCCTCACAAATGCCAGGACCTGAGATTCGGTACCAAATAAAGTGAATGCCCTGCCCTCTTGTGTTTCCATCTTAGCGGAGGGAGCAGTAAGGAAGCCCCCGGCTGGCCAGATAGGTTACCTAGTGAGAAGTACCATGGAGAAAACCCTGGCCAGTTGAGGAGAGATCAGATCATCTGGAATGCAGTGATTTTAATTTGGTAGTTCTCTAAAATACTAACATTTCAATGGCCACCCTGTGTGGATAGCATGGCAGGCAAAGAAGCTTGGGCCCTGGATAGGCACCAGTGGCTGGGCAGAGAAGAACTGTGCTTTGTGGGGTGTGAGGCTCCTCAGGACAAGTGGATGGGAGCCCCAGATCTTTTCCTCCTGTGGCTCAGCAGTCTTCTTCACTTCCCCACTCCCAACACCTAGCAAAGTGCCAAGCATATAGCAGATGCTGAGGAAAACCTGGGCCATGTATAACCCTAGTGTGGCTACAATGTGTGCCCCACAGGGCTGGAGCACCACTGACGCCTCATAACGTGCCCCTAGGGGTGAGTCCCAAGCCAGGCTCCACTCCTCGGGCCAACACCCAAGTAACTGTGTGAAGCAAGTCAACCTCACGGAGCCTCAGGTTTTTGTTTCGTAAAATGCAGATCAAAATTCTTCCTGACTGTATTGCTGTAATAACCTAATGCGACTAAGTACCTAGTGTGGTGTGTAACAGAGCAGGCCGTGAACAAATGCTGGCTGCTATAACCACTCGCTACCTTAAGGCTAGATATGGGAACCAGCATCTCTAGGTCTTTGTCAACTCTCAGTCCACTTGTCTAAGTATGGTGTCATTAGCAGTTGATGTTATTAGTTTCTGGCACTGTCATCTTACGTCATGACTTTATGAACCAAAAAAATCTATGATCTGCCATGTGATGGGGCCTTGACCCTGGGGATCTAGCCTCTCTTCTCCTGGCGCGAGGCACCGGAGGCGCGCCCCAAAGGTCTGGGCTCTGTGCCAGCTGCCCTGGCCCAACACCCATCCATCTGCCCAGCCTGTCAACCCCACCCTCACCATCTGTCTTGACCCATGGGTCTGAGTGGATATCAGAAGACAAACGGCCCATTATGAGCGGCGACTGTGGAGGGTGATGGACTGTGTGCTGTGGAGCCAGGTGGGCTAAGCTCCGGGTGGGGGTGCCCAGCACACAGCCTGGGGAATGAGGGCAAGCACGGGGCTGCTACTGAACTCAATAAATCCGTTAGTGGGGCCTGCCCCACCCCAGGCATGGGGATCCTGAGGACTCCTCCCTCCTCATCAATCCCTTCCTAATCCTTCCACAAAAACCACCTACTGATCCTTGGTTCACCTTTCCTTTCATTTGTTTTTTACTACTGGGGACTGAACCTCTTGGCTTTGTGCTATACCTCCAGTGCAGTCCCTTTTTAAATTGAATCAGGGTGCCACTAGGTTGTTGAGGTGCTCAGGCTGGGCTCAAACTAGGGATCCTCCTGCCTCAGCCTTCAAAGGGCTCTAGATCAGAGTACTGCCTCTTCTCTGCCAGGCCTCAGTCTTTTTCAAGACCCATCCTGAACCTCCCTGACAAAGCCTTTGGAGATTTGCAGTAGTCTACCTTGCTTCTACCTCCACTGTTTCGAGCAGTTTGTGGCTGGTATTTTCCTTTCCAGCTGGAAAGAAAGCGTTTGAAAAACTTGCCCACGTTGCCTACTGTGATTATACTCAGGTATAGCCAGCACTGCACTTTGTGAAAGGGAGCCCCAAAGCTCAGTGCGTATAAGGTATGACACACCCTCGAGGCAAACACACCTCCGCCTTTCCAGCCCAGCCCAGTGAGACTCAAAGGGCCTCACTGGCACACTCCTCCCTGGCTGCCAGTTCCCTGCCCCCTTAGCGCCGGACACCACCAAGTGTCCCCAAGAGCCGGCCTTCCTGTCCAAGCCAGTGCTCACTCTTCTCCCCAGGGCCCCTGGGGACAGAACTGCAAGCCAGGTCACAGCAGCTGTGAGTTGCAGAAGCCTCCTCTTCCTGAGGGCCCAGCTTCCAGAAGTAATGGCTTGTGTCTCTGTGCGAACACATTTGAGTCCGTTTCTCAGCTAGCATGTGTCTGGCCCTGTGCCTCCTACTACGTTCATCTGGGGACTTGGGTTGGACTGTGAGCTTCTCTTCATTACCCTAATGCCTTGCACCAGGCATGGTACATAGTAGGTGCTCAGTTAACAAGCAAAGGAGACCACTGCAGAGAATAACTCTCAGGACGCCAAGCCTCCCAAGGCTCTCGTGTGCATGCAGACCCTCTGCAACTGGCCAGGCTGCAGCTGCCTGTGCCCAGACCCAAAGTTAAAAAAAGCACAGCCTTGGGAACCCAGACTGGGTGCCTGCTGCTGCTGTAAGCTGTCCGTGAGGACCTGGCAGTGCTACGTCACTCTCCCGTGCCTCAGTTCCCTATCTCTGGACCAACATCCTTTTTAATCTTGTGAAGATAAAATAATTATATAGCAGCACTTGGCACAAGATTGTGTTGCGAGTATAACCATTATCTTCACATAGCATTTGGGTTGGAGAAGTGTCGGACATGGTATTTCAGAGGCTGGGCAGCCTGTGCTCAAGGCAGGCACTGGAACTTTCTAGGGCCTTTATGTGCCTCAGTTTCCTTTACCTGTCAAGTGATGGCTAACAGTACCTCCCCCAGAAAGTCACTGTGCCACCTGGGTTGCTCTAGCCACAGGCCTTGCCTGGTGCATGGTCAGGGCCACACAGCATTCGACTCTGTGCACTTTCAGCAGCAGCAAAAGGCGGGCTTTCTCTCTGGCTGGAGGTCCCTATCTCATGGCTCAGCAGCACAGGCCAGAACACCCTCCCTGGTGGCCCACCTTGAGCAGGCACAATGACTCATGAGCCCCGGTGACACGTGCATCTCCCGTGCCCATGGCGGTCGCAGCTCTCTTTCTAGCTAAGTGTACACCCAGCCTCAGGCTCCTTCTCAGCACAGTACACTGTGCCACAGTGACGAACTTCCTGGAGCCCTGGGGAAGAATTTTCTCTGATAGCTTTGCAGGGGAGCACAGTTCTTCTTGCAGACCATGAGCGACCAGGGGAGGGGACACTTTGGTGAGCTGGTATCTTTCAGACAGAGGTGGAGGACTCACCAGAGATGTTGCTGGCCAGGGAGAGGCTCTCGCAATGCTGGCTCTGGGTGGAGGTGGAGATGGGGCTCAGCCCCAGCAGGAGAAGGACCTGCAGACACCGGGAGGCAAGGGGCAGGGTTGGGCTGGGGCCCGGGCAGCTGGCAAGCTGCTTGGAGCCTCAGGCCCTCCCCTCAGGTTCAGACTCTTCAGTTCCCTGTCCTCTGAGCCTGAAGCTTCTGGAGCCACCCTGTTCTCCAAGAACCTGGAGCAAGGGCAGAAAGAGAAGGAGTCCTGGCTTGGAAGGCTGAGGACTTCTGCTCCTGGCAGAGGAAGCCTTTCTGTGAGGCTCTGCTAGAGGAAGCCATCTCCATCACAGGAATTCTAAGTGTGACCTAAGTAAGCCTCTGGCCTCCCTCTCCCCTCTTCTCTCTGTGTACCCCTCCCTCTCTCCCTTCTTTTCCCTCCCCCCTCCTCTTCTCCTTTCTCTCTCTGAGCATCTAGCACTCAGACCCTTACCAGCAAACCTTCCTCCCTCCAGAGGCAGGGCCATGTCTAAGTCCTGTGAGCGCTTTGTGTACCTAGGGTCAGGCAGCGTGCAACCTTCACCCCGGGCCCCAGCAGGATAAAGATGAACTGGGTACAAAAGTCAAGGGCTCTCGAAAACTTAGAGGCAGGATTTGTGACATTTCATGCACTATTTTAATGAAACTTAAAAAAATTAAATTAGAATAAGAATCTATGATGGAGAAAATATTGAAAACTTTAAAAACAAACAAAAATGCTCAGTAAGAGGATAGTACTGGAGCACGGGACACAGCAATGGTATTACTCTGCTGAGATTGCCATGCTTTCGGTCCTTCCTGATGTCCTGTGCTTAAGGAGAACACCCCCCACCTCCATACTACCCCAGTCTTGCCCTGCTCCCAACCCTCTTCCCAAGCTGGCCTCCGTCTCACCCCTAGGCTCTCATTAGATGGCACACACACACAGGTCAGGAGTTCTGCTCCTATGTCTTAGTGTTCTGGGCTCCCATTGGTCACTGTGACACAGCTGGCCCTGCCCCTTCTCCTGGGCCCCTCCCTGCTCATCCTCCATGGACCTCTGTGTCCTGTTTCAACCTCAGAAAGGACTTGCTATCTGTCTCCCCTGCACCCTCCCACCAGCACCCCACCTGAGCACCAACCCCTGACCCTTAAGGACCCACAATGAAGCCAGCTGCCACTGCCTCCTCTCTGTCCTTACACTTCCAGGTAGAAAGGTGCAATCTTACTCTTGTCCCAGCCTGGTCCCTTCCTCCTTCAAGAAGCTCCCCTTGGGCTCACAGACTCACTCTGTCTCCTGCCAGAGCCGTTGGCAAGTTTTGCCTCCTGGGTCCCTCCCTGGCATACTCCTTTGGCTCAGCTGAAGAGTCTCTGCTCTCTCGGGTCCAATCTCCAGGCTCAGAGTAGTGCCCACCCCATACCTCCAGCCTGTGCTTGGTGCATGTGACAGTTCCCTGATCTCTCTGGGGTCTGCTAGCCTGACTGTGGGCCTCAACAGGGACCAGCACAAACTCATTCATTTCTCTGGCTTCAAGAAGCTTCCAGCAGTTCATTAATCAGTAATTAAACTCCAATCTCCAGAGAGGTAGAGAAATATCTTACCCTCATTTTTCAACACAAACACAGAAGTAGAGAGCGAAGGAAGCCACCAGACCAGCTAGTGGAACCTGCCAGGTAAGCAGAGACAGTGGCCCTTGTGACAAAGCTGTGTTGCTCTTCCAGCACTCATGGGACCCAGGCTCTGCTCCATCCCCATAGATGAGCAGCCTGGTTGTTCTAAACAGAAATTCTTTCCAGAAGGGTGCTGTATCCTGCCTGCAGCCCCTCACCTGCGCCCCGCCCCCTTCACCTCCCAACACACACACACACGTGCACACACGCACATGCTCACATGTATACAAATGCAAAGAATCAGACTCAGCTCAACTACACAGACGACATGCAAACTAACGAGACCAGAAACTCCCCGCCGGACACAGCAGTGCTTGTGCCTGACAGTCCCCCCTTATCCATCTGTCTTCCAACCTCTATTCATGCTTCTCTTTACAAGGTCTCCCTTGGCAGACGCCATGCTCAGATTCCACCTAACGGCTCAGTGCCCTGGCCTCCTGTATCTGTACACTTTATCTGTGTGGCTTTTGCCCCATACCATGGCCCCTGCCCTACTCCTACCCCTGGTAAACTCTGCATTTTTCAGAAACCAGGTCCAGGGCCCCTCCTGAGTCCTCTAAAGCAAAGCTACCCAACTTCTTCAGTGCAGTCTCAGTTCCCAAAGTGCCCTGAACAAGTGCTGGGCTCTGTGCACTGGAGTCTCACATCTGGAGGCTGTGAGGCTGGACTGGTCCCTGTTCAAGCACCCACAAAACCAGGCTCTAACTAAAAGGTGCATATCCAGGCCAGAAGTTCTTGCATCTTAATGTCCTGGGCTCACAGAACAGCAAAGCAGACCTAGATTCATCTTCAAACCAAACCAGATGCCACAGAGTGAAGGGTTCATCTGCCTGTACCTGAAAGCTCACACCTTCTTCTCAGACATGCTGGCTAACAAAACTATTTCATATCCACAGCGGACCTGTGCTGCATTATGCAAAGGAAAATGCTTCTTAAAATTCTTGAGGAAGCATTTCTCTCTGGAAAGGCTGGCTCTAGCAGCACTTTTGCCCATGCCCCTCCCTTGTTCTTCAGGTTTGTAAAGGCTCCTGGTTATTCCTGAATCACACTCCCAAGAAAGTCCAGAGTTTTCCTGTGTGTTTCTTTCCACTGTCCGCTGATTTTCTCTTCAGCATCCACCAATTTTTTTATCTCCACCAACAGCAACTACTGCACCAGCAGGAACCTGTACTTGGAGTTCCGAGGATAGTATTTGTTCCCTGTTACCACAGAGGCCACACCCTGGGGTCCACAAAACACCAGGGGCCACAGTGTGAACTTTCTGAATTACATGCCAGTATCTGCAATGGAGAGGGCACATCTCTTCCTCCACTCACCTGAAGGCCTAGTTCCTGAAAAGAGAACTAAAGCTGGAGTGCACAGTCACATGCGAGGTCTGTGTCTCCAGAAAACTGGACTCTCAAATTAAACCGAAATGCTCTGGGCCTGAGAACGCTGGTTCCTTGGACGTTTGCCACTGGCTTCCTCACTCCGTCATTAGCTGTAGCTACTGGGCATCCTTTCAGTACTGTTTCTGACAAACTGATTTTCAGGAATTCATGTTTGCCATTTTCCTACTAGTGTGGACACGACGGTGGCACCAAAGAGGTGACATCGGCAGAATTCGAGGTTCACTGGGCAGCTAATACCCCACTTCTGTGCCCCAGATTGGCAGCCCCTCTGCCTGCTTGCAGATCTCTCTAAAACTTAAAGGTTAACAATGAGGTCATGGCCGCGCTGCCGCGTCATCTGAAATGACTGTCTAAAGGAACAGCAGGTCCTGCCCTGGACACAGCGCAGTGCAGCAGAGAGCACACAGGGCAGCCCCAAGTTTCCCACTTATAGCCTGGCTGGAGGAGGCGCCCAGGGTCACCAGAGTAGAGTAGATGAGTGAAGTGAGGTGGGGCAGTGCCTCAGGCCTGGCCAGGTTTCTTCCAGCGCAAAGCGCAGAGAAGGAATTCGCAGAGCAGAGGGAGAAACTTCAAGGAACTCATGGACAGCTGCATGGAAGACAACAGCCTCCATCCTGACAGCCTGACAGCTGCTGCTCCGTCTAACCTCACACCTCCAGGCTAGCACAGAATGGAAGCCCACGTCCGAATTCCCAGGGTGACTCTGGTGTAAAGGTTAACTATGCCCAGAAAATGCTTATTAGGGACCATGAAGAACTATGCTGCTGAAGCTCAGTTTGGCCTTTAAAGCATGAAAGTGCAATTTCTTTGGGCGGTATGACACAGCAGCCAACCTTTTGCAGAAGGGTCTGAAGGGCCAGAGGAAGAGGGAAGGGTGGCCAGTGGCAGCTGGGGCTGGCCTCACCTCCAGAAGTTCCCAAGGAACAAGGAGAGGGGCCACCTTCCTTCTGCTTTCTCAACTATTTCCTGTTCTCAGCTGGCAGAACTCCCATGGGCAGGCCTGAGCCAACCTAACACCCATGGGTGCATTCCGAGAGGAGCCCTGAAATGCCCCACGCTCCTGCCGCACTGAGCCCAGTCCTGCCAAGACTATCTGGCTGTGGGGTGGTCACCTGGCCCTTGGGACGCTACCTCCTCTGGGAAGCAGGGACAATGAAGGCTTTCCACCCCACCTCCAGGGAATGGGCCTCAGGTGTCAGCAATGTCGTCCTTGCCACCTGCCCCCTGAGGTCCCAGGACCCTCCTCAGCCCAGGCTGTGCTCCTCCTGCACAGACCCCAGCAGCTCTGTCTTCTGACCTCTTTATCAGCTCTATCTTCTGACAGAAGTTATCTTTGTGGAAGAGCTTTCCGGTGAAAGGAAAAGAGAGAAGTGCTCCTTTAAAAAAAAAAAAAAATGTATTTGGTACAGGGTCTTACTACACAGCTGGGACTCATAGTGATCCTCCTGTTTGCAGTCTCCCCAGCACTGAGATTATAGGCATGCGCCACCACACCTGGTCTTCTGCTTTGTTTTCTAAAATCACCAGATTTGGTGAATTCTCTGGCCCCTTACTGTACAAATATTCTAGGAGTCCAGGCTGAGGCCGTAGCACACACCTGTCATCTCAATATTCTGAAAGGCTGAGTCAGGAAGACCACAGGTTTGGGCAGCCTGGACAACCTAGCCACTTGATGAGACTCTGTCTCAAAAATGATCAAATAAACAAACAAGGGCTAGGGTACAGCTCAGGGTACAAAGCACTGGGTTCAACACTAGTGATGAAAACAAAGGGAGTCTGGGTATAAGTATCTGATCGGAATTAGAAAGGACTGCAGACAAGGGTGGGGACCACATGCACAGACATGCAAACACAGGATGCACAAACTCACACACAAAGAGAACAACTGAGGGGACATAGCCAAGCACAGGGCAGGTGGGGTCTGCGTCCCCTGTGTCCATGGGGTGGGCTTCCTGAGGGCAGTGAGCAGAAGAGGGGCATGCAGATGCTCATGCTTGGAGAGAAGCCTCTCAGGCAGGGGCGTGGGGGCCCGGATGTGCGGGTGGGCTGGCTGGGACCAGAGGCACCTCAGGCAGGGCCAAAATGGAACCACAGGCCTGGTGTGCAAGCTGGCCTCCACAGCACCAGCGTCAGTGTCAGAGCAGGTCAGCCTCATCTTTTGCAGGTGTGAAAACTAAGCCCTAGAGGGGGAATCTGAGTCCCTGCTTGGATAGGCGGCTCTGTGGCTCAAGATAAAGCTGGGCCTTGTTACTTTCCACAGCTTGGGAAACCATGGGTGCTGTGACCTGGGGCCAAGAGAGGCCCCTGACTCCCTTGTGTGACCAAAGCCCGATCCCTCCCTGGTGTCTACTCCCAAGAGAGCTCCTGCAGCCCACACCAACCCCTGCTGGCTGAACTCCTCTGCCCGCCTCTCTCCAGCCCTGAAGTCAGAGTAGCCTATGGACAACAAAGCCAGAGACACAAATCTAGCTCTGGAAGCCAGAGGAGGCCATGAATCATAATTTACTTAAAGTGGCTTTTGTTGCATTTAAAATTAGGATCTAGTTTGCAGAAATAAAATCCACGTGCAGCAATTCTTTAAATACTGCCTGCATCTCTGCAGCTATGGGAGATAAGGGGTACAAGGAGAACAGGGCCCATGTGCCATGGCTTACAGACCTCTGCCCAGCACAGGGCTGCTGGGGACAGGATGCATCAGGACTCCGAATGAAAGGCATGCGCAACACGTAGCTGAGGCCTGGGGAGCACCGCTCTCTTTGATCCACACAGATCTTCCTCCTCCTCTTCCTCCTCCTCCTCCTCCTCCTCCTCCTCTTCTTCTTCTTCTTCTTCTTCTTCTTCTTCTTCTTCCCCTTCCCCTCCTCCTTCTTCCTCTTCCCTTCCTCATCTTCCTCCTCCCCTCCCCCCTCCTTCTTTTCTTGAGACAGGGTCTCACTATGTAGTTCAGGCTGGCCTTGAGCTCATTTTTATAGCCCAGGCTAGTCTTGCACTTGCACCGATCCTCCTGCCTCAGCCTCCCAAGTGCTGAGATTACAGGCATGTGCCACTACCCGGCTACTATGTAAGCCTTCTGCCCCTAAAGTAGCCCCTCCTTTCCATCTCCCGACCCAGATCCTGCTATTCCTCCAAGTGTCTTACTGTGACAGCCACAGCCTGCCTCCACCCCAAAGCAGATTCTCATTTCCCCCAAAAGTGGGTGAGTAGTGAAAAACTGTTCTAGGCAGACAAGAAATAATGCATTGTTGCACTTAATTAACTTAAATTGCTGTTGTACAGAGAAGAAAAATGTAATAAAAAAAAGAGAAGCCCTATGTACAGTTCAGGGAGGGGCACAGTGCGTGTTCCCCACCTCCTGCTTTCTCTTGGGCCCAGGACCCAGGGTGCCCTGCCCCCAGCCCCTCCCCACCCCCTCTGCAGTCAGGGCGGCTGCACAGCCAGGCTGCACTGTGGGTCACCTGCTTCACCCACCCCCAGCTCCGGAGTTTACATTACCCTTCAAAGGTCCTCATGCATGCCCGTCTGAATTACAAGATCCAGAGAAAGGGCTGGGCTGTGTTATTTCTGTTTCTTCAGCGAGGGCTGGCTCTGTTAGGCCCATACACAGATGGGTTTCCACTTTCTGACACCCTGGATAGTCAGGTCCAGGAATGAGCCCCAGGAGAACATTCTGGTTCTCACTCCTCTTCCTCATTTCCTCCTGCCCAGGGCACCCTTCTCCCCCTGGTCTTCACTTCCTGCATGACCACCTGGGCCTCCAGGACGGGCTACTGAAGGGACCAGTGCTTTGGGGCAGGGAGGCGGGGCCGGGGCCGGGGCCGTGTTCTGACTCTGACAGGCTTGCTGGGTCCTTGCTCCTCACCACAATGGTTTCCTCCACGGGCACCGAGAGAGGTGCTGGATTCCCTGGGTTCCTTTCCAGGTCTGAACACAGCCTGGTTCCAGCACTCACAGGAGACCTGAAAGGCAGACGCCCACCTTTTGGGCTAGTGAGGCCCGTGCTGGCATCTGGTCTGCACCTGCTGCCTGTGCAACCACGGGCAAGGCACTCAGATTTACATCTGACAATGGGCGGAATCCCGTGACACATCCACACCTCCAAATCCGGTGTGCACAGGGTCCACTGGCAAATGCAGGGTGGGCACAGCTGCCGCCACCGCCGCCCTGCCATGACTTGGTTCTGAGAGAGCCTTTCCTTCCTTCCTCCCTACTGCATTTCAGTCCCGCAGCCTCCTGTTTACCTACACACCTATTCTCCACCACCAGTCTGTTTCCAGGAAACTGCAGCCAGCTGCGCAAGGGGCATACACCCCACCCAAGAGGTGGATTTAAGGGGGTGGGTGGAGCACTGCTCCCTCCTGCCCCTTCTTACCTCCCTCGTTCTCCTTCATTCTCTCCCCCTTGGTGAGATTCGAACCCAGAGGTGATCACCGCTGTCTCCCGCTACCTGCTTTCCTCTCTCTCCATCCTTACCTCCCTTCTCTCAGTCTTTGCTTTGTCTCTCCCTCCTTTACCTCTCTCCTTCCCTTTCTCCTCCCTCTTTCCCACCCTTCTTTCTGTGTTTACTGGAAGCTTGCCCAATAATAAACTCTGAATTTTCTTTTTCAACCCTCTCAAACTCGCCCACAGTCAAAGCCTTTGCTGTCTACCCCTGTACGGGTGACAAGCTGATGCATATAGATGTGGTAACTTGCCCACAGTTGTTACCATGGTGACTAGAGGGACAGGGCTGGAGCCGGGTCCCTAACCCTGGCTCTTTCTTCTCTCCTGCTCCACCCTCTGCTTCACAAGCTTGGATCCTTCAGAGGTCGAGTAGGTCCAGGTTTCATTTGCCCCTTGACCCCAAGCCCCTGGATGCAGCCTGGCTCCCTGACAGTGGGTGGTGGATATCAGGAGATGGACACTGCAGAGCCCTGTCAGCTGCATGGGCCCGGAAGTGCTAAGCTTGCTTCCCACAGAGGTTGGAAACTGGCCCAGGTTTGGATCCAGTCCCTGGGAACTACGCAGCTCAGAGCTGTGCATGGCTCCCAGACACCTGAAGTCTCCCTGAGGGCACAGGAAGCAGAATGAAGCACCAGGGTGCCAGCCACACCGAGGACACCAGCAGCTGGGCTCTCAGCTCAAATGCTGGTGCTAAGTGGGTGGGAGGCTGTTTGGGTGCTGCTGGAGAAGAGTTTCCTCACAGGAGCAGCATTCACAGAGGTCTGCAGGGGGCCAGCGAGATAGCTCAGTGGACTAAAGCACCTGCTTAGGCAAGCTTAGGCAAACACAGGGACTGAGGTTCAATCCCCCCTGCACTACATGCTGTGCCAGCCCCGCCCCCAGGGTAGGCGGGGCCTGCCGGAATCTGGGTGTAGTGGTGTATGCCTGTAATCCAAGCACTAGGGAGGCTGAAAGCAGAAGGATAACCCTGAGTTCAAACTGTGTAGTGAGACTCTGCAACAACCAAATACATTTAAAAGGGGGGGGGCCTGAAGAGGCCAGGGAGGGAAGGGGAAATCGTCAGAGGCTGGAGAGCAGGCTCTGTCTAGTAGAAGAGACAATGGGTTTGCACGTGCTTTTCCTGACTCTCAGGGTCACGAGGAGGAGCATAGAAGGCCAATGGACAGGGCTTTGGGGTGGCAGTTAGAAATAGTTACTTCATCCTCTGCTTCTTTGTCTGTAAAAATGAATGAGACAAATCCTGATCCTGCGTGGCATCTGACCTGGGCAAAAGAAAATGTCGTTCTCAGCCACCCCCACCCCCATGCCCTTAGAGGTGTCGGCCCAGGGTGCCCACGGCAGCTCAGGAGAAATGGATGAACGCAGAGTGAGCCAGTGGCAGCTGGGATGGTCAGACTGGTTGGTTGGCCCCCTGCTGCTCACTACTGGCCCACAGGAATTGACAGTAAGCATTTGGAAACTTTAGGAAGAATCTGTCCTTGCTGTGACACCCAGGCAAGTTGTCAACAAGAGCATTTCCCTGCACAGGGTTTAGACCGAGTCGGATGTTGTCAGACTCACAAGGTGAATCATGTGGTGCCGCCTGCTCAGGAGGACACAGGCCAGTCTGTCTGAACTGGAAAATCCCCACTGCCCTCCCAGCACTGGTTGGAGAAGCCTGTAAGAGCTGGTGGGTCCCAGCGCCATGCTGGGTCCTCAGGGATGGCTCATCTTGAGGGGCCCAGGTTGTGACAGCTATGTTTAGGGCTCAGGGGAAATGTGGAGGGCATTGGGGCCGGGGAAGGACCCCACCCCTGAAAACAGCAGTCATTCCAGGGGCTTCAGTGGGGTAGCCCCTTGCCAGACAAACATTTCTTCCTTTATTCTCCATTTTGGTCAAGAGGAGAAAAAGGCCCAGAGAGGTTGCATGATCTGCCCAAGGCCACTCATCCAGGAAGTGGCAGGGTCGGCTCTGATCCTGTCAGCTTAAGGACAGTACCCCTCCTTGGGGGAGCACATGAGTGCCCAGTCCTGAGCACCATGTTTCACAGCCTGTCAGCAGCATACACCATCAAGCCGTGGGCCTGGTTCTAGAGGAAAAGGACCCTCAGCTGCCCACTGTCACCCAGGGAGCCCTGGAAGAGCTCAGCTGGAAGGACGAGATACCACAGAGAAGACACTGATCCTGGGGGACCACCTCTGGCCTGCACAGTTACTCCTGCCATGCGACTGGCAAAACCAGGGTAGGGGAAAGGAGGGAACCCTGGGCTGCCAGCATGGCTGGGCCCCCATCCTCATCTGGGGACTAAGGCGTCCTGCACCTGCTCCCTGAAGACGCTTGCTTGTAAGAATTTTCTGGCCCTGTGTCTCCTCAGACTGGACCACAACCTTGCGCTGGTGATTTCTCCCCAGCTCTGCCCAGAATCCCTTACGTAGCAACATGCTGTCTTCCTGGCATGTGGACCGACACCTCCAGGGCAAGGGGACGGGGGACGGACCCAGGCTGGGGCCGGACTCTCTCAGTGGTCACCACAGCACACTGCTGCATAAGCCACTGGGTCATCAACCCATGAGCCGAGGAGAGGGCCCTATCTGTCCAGCTCACCATCTACAACTCCTGTCACCACAGCACCTCCGTGCTCATAGGAATTCAATGGGAGCAGAAGCAGGGAGAAGCAGACCTTCCACTAAATCCAGTATCTACTCTGCACAGAACCCAGTAGGTGCCCAGAACACACACTGAGCATGCAGAGGTTTTCTTGCTTTTTAAATTTTTTTTTTTTTAATTAAAGGAATCCTCCTGAGGGCAGTGGCATCTGCTGTGCCCGAACGATGGCAGTCGTGCCACTGTGCTGGGGGCTGTTGCTCCTGGCAGGGACCTTCGCAGCCTCTGTGGAACAACCATATGGATGGCCTAGAGCAAGTGGGCCTAGAACACCAAACTGTGCTAGGTACAACTTACCGGGGTATTTCAAGAACCTGGACCCCGTGAGCAACTTGTCTACCTATGGCAACGAGTGTGTCCTCTGCGTGAAGATCTGGCGGACTGGGCAGCTCATTAAAATCATCCGAGATGGGCCATGCTGAAGGCAGCGCAGAAGCACCAGAGATGCCACCCTCTGGCACAGGAACCCTCTTCCCATGTTGCTTTGCATGAGATTGATTATTAGTCTGCCTAACAAAGGAGAGGTGTGGAGGAGGGTTTAGTAGAGAAGCCTGTTTTTTCCCTTTTTCCCTTTAGTTCAGCTTGTGCATTGCTTTATTTCACTGGAATAAAATAAGCATTGAATTCAAAATAAATAAATAAATAAAGGAATCCTCCTGAGCCATTGCTGAGGTCAGAATCTACGGTGGGCATGAGAGCCTAGTTAGATGCAAGTGACCACATGTCCTTAGGTATCCAAGGAGTATCCTGAGCCTTGCAGGAAGGAATGCACTGATGGGCTAAGGGTCCTACTTGCAGAGTTCAGGTCCCTGTGAGCTGGTGGCTCACAGCAGTGAGCAGAGGCAAGGAGAAAGCAAAGGCACTGCAGAAAGAGGAGGGATTAGGCTGAAGGGCTATTGCAGGAGGGAGCAGAGACGGCCCTGGAAGACTTGGTAGACCTGGCAGATGAAAAGCGAGGCAGAGGTGGGGGACAGAAGAAGCAGTGGTGTAGCCGAACATGAGGAGTCACAGGTGAGTACTCCAGGCATGCAGGAGATGATGGCACAGAACAAGAGTGGTGTGCAGGCAGAGGTGCAGGCAAGGAGCACAAGGCTCAGTCTGGCTGTTCGCCTCTCAGTGGGGCCAGCTATCACATGCCTGGCCAAGGAAAGCCAGCTGGCACAAAGGGACTGGGCACGCATAGGGGACCGAGGACACGTGGACAGTGCCAGACCAAACCCAGGGCTCGGCGACCAGCTCCCTTCGCTGTCCAGCACTGCCCAGCCTGTCTTGGTACAGGAAGCAGCTTCCCAGCTCCTAAGGCTTCCAGCGGGTCTGAATGGCCAGGGCAGGACACAGAAGCTGTCCAGCCTTCCCACCACTCCTAGGACGGACCCATGGCCCCAGGGTGCCCGCCTGCCCCTCTGGGCATCCATCCTCCTGTGCAGAGGGCGAGCTTGCAGAGATTATACCTGCTCACAAACTTAACTATGCTGAGAGGCTAGAAGGAAAGAAAGGTAGTGACCAGAGGAGAGCAACCTCCACATGTGGCAGGCAGGGGGACACTATAGCAAACGCTGTACGTGGCTCACTCCTCAGCAAGCACACATACCTGTGTTCGTGTGCGTAAGAGACAGATACAGGATGCCCAGTAGGGTGCAGTTGGACCACACAGACAGCAGGCTGTGGCTGAGGTACAGGCCTAGCCCTGAGGTGCTGCTGATAGAGGATGAGGGATTTTTCTATGCCCTGTGTCTGTGGCCTCTGCACCACGCAGGGGCCTCTGAGCAGCCTGCTCTCAGAGATAGTGAGAAAGGCCCCAGACAAAGGCAGAAACACAGGGCAGGCTTGTAAACTATGGATTGGAGGCATTCCAGGGAGTGACCCTGCCCCAGGCTTTCTCTGCCAGCTTTGGCCAGCAGGCTTGAGCTCTGCATCACCTATAGCTTCCTGCTCACAGTCAGTCTGCCTGTAGGCCTGCATCTCTAATACAGCTACCCTCCTTGAGCAGGCCAGGGGCAACTCTGGACAGCTACTTGTGCCCCTGGCACTGGGCCCTCAAGGGCTCAGAAAGTTGACCAAGGGAGACCTGTGCTTTAGAGAGCCCTGGACTCTCCCAGGCAACCACACCCAGACTTTCTCTTGCAGCCTGCAGGGCTTAAGGGACATTTGCAGGCCCTTCTCCCTCTCCCCATCTCTGCCCACCTCACTGTCCCCCCTTGGGAGGGAGGGGCTACTTGGGGGACTGACTGGCATCTCTGGGCCCCACTGAGCTAGGAAAGGCCTTCTGGAGACCACTGGGACCTTCCAGCACCCTGCTGAGGAGGCTGAGAAAGTAGGGAGGGATAAAAGGAGAAGAAAATGCCACCCACAGCTGGCACTGCTGCAGCACATTCCTCCCAGTCCTTCTCCTGAAGGAAGGTTGCCTTCCAGTTCTTTGGGTCCTTGTGTCTGCCAGGGACACTGACCAATAAGCTGTCCCAACCCTCCTGAAGCTCCTGACCTCCGAAGTCCTGTCTGTGCCCCCAAGAGCCTCAAGAGCTCCCCAAGACCTCTTAACAGCCTGGAGGTCAGATCACAATGTCCAGCCAGCTCAGACTGGTGCCCCTTCCCAGGTCCTGAGCTACAGAGCAGCTGCATGGTCAGTTTCTCTTCTGGGCTCTGACCTAGGCTTAGCTGCTCAGACTGGAGCTCCTGGTACCTGGGTGGCAAGTCACAGGGAGTGGTATACGCTCCACAAACCCTGCCTTTTGGCACCTTGAGGTGGCTCTATGGATGTAGCAGGGCCAGGCACTAAGTGCCTGCATCTACAGGACAGAAAGAACAGCCACAGACACCTTCCCTTGTCCCCCAAGCTGTTCTACGGCTGCCAGGACACATTTAACTAAAGCACTTGTTTTCCAGATCAAAGTCCTGACGTGCCCATTTTACAGAGAAAGAGCCTCTTGTCCATATTCACAGGGGCTCCCTACTCCTGGCCTTTCTTCCTGGCTGCCTGGAAGTACTGAAATAGATACCAAATACTCTGAAAATAAGTGGTTAATCGTCTGTTGCCTAACAGACTTCAGCTAGCTGTTTTCAGAATAACTGTACCAGTGAGTTAGTAACTCTGTGTTATCCTCCCTACAGATCTCCACTTTCCATGATGAATGCTTTTGAATGTCAGACGTGTGCAGGGGACCAATGCAGGCACCTCTGTCCCCTATCTAATGAGCTCAGCTGTGGGCTGGTGGTCCCCTCCGTTCCCCCAGGAACTGTGGAAAGCACTGGGTGTCAGCAGGAGACCCTAAATGACCAAGAATGCTTCCTCCATGCACAAAGCCTCCCCCCAGTTTCCCCCCTCCTTTGGATGGCCTCTTTTAGACTGAGAAAATTGGTTAAGATTTATTAAGTGACTATGATGGCCAGTACTTACTAAGTGCTTCCTAGGTGTTACTGTAGGATGATGCCCAATTTCATTCTCAGTGGCCCATGAAGTGATTATGATCTGTCCCCTCCTGTGACTGAAGAAGAAACCGGGTCTCAGAATGATGAGCTAACTTGCCGAGTGCTTTGGAGAAGAATTAGGGTCCAAGGCTATGTCCAGTCACCTGTGGTTCTCAACAGCCATGTTGACAGTTGCACCGGGTCACTGCCCCTATCTGGTTCCACTGGGTGACACGGGAGACAGCTGGCCAAGAGGAACAAGACCCAGTGAGCAGGTGTAGTGGTGCACACCTGTAATCCCAGCACTTGGGAGGCTGAGGCAGGAGGACTGTTGCAAGTTTAGACCACCCCAGGCTACAAAGTGAGCATAAGGCCAGCCTGAACGGCATAGCAAGACCCTGTCTCACAAAAAGACAAAAAGAAAAAAAAAAAAAAAAAGCCTCAGTGATATTGCTTGCAAGCGACTCTGTTGACAGGGGCTTCTAAGAACCTAGTAGACAGGCATCATTTATAATTACAAATTCAGGGGCTGGGGAGATAGCTCCGAGGCACAAGTGCCTGCTGGGCAAGTGCAAGGTCGTGAGTTCGAACCCCGGTCCCAAAAAAAAAAAAAAAAAAATTACAAATTCATTCCTTGTCTATAAAAGTGCAGCTAAAATCTCTGTCTGGCTTGACTTCCCAAAGGGGCCCACCTTTCCTTCCTGTGTCAGTGTGAGTGGCCAGGCAGGAGGCAGCACTGAGAACGTGGCCCAACCCTTCTCTTCCACGGAGGCACAGGCTAGGCTGGACCATGGTGGCCACCTGCATTGTCCAGGAGCAGTGCAGCTGGAATTTCAGTGCTGAGCCTCCATTGACCAGGGAGCCTTCGAATCATAGGGTGCTGCCCTGGCTGTTGGCTGCTTTCTCTTTTCCTTTTTAGCCTTGGCAGGTTTAAGGGGGAACTCTCAGCTTTCAGCACTAGTGGTGGCTCTTCTGCTTGGTGGTTTAGCACCTCTGGGCCTTCTCCAGGCGACATGACATGTGTGTCCCGTGGGAGTGGCGGCAGGCTCATGTCAATGGAGCAACACTGAACAGAGAAGCAGCAACACAGCCCTCATCCAGGCCACAGACAAGTGCAAGGGAGTCGTAGGCTCAGGGCTATACAAGACAAAGGCAGCTAGGGACACCAAAGCCCAGGGAAGAGCACTTAGGTCCCAGTACCCTGTGCTAAGGCTCTTCACCCAGGAATGGAGTCTGTTGTGCCCTGCTCTGCCTCTGAGAGAGTAGAGCCCTAAGGTATCTGGGAACAGTCCTTGTACAGTGACTTGAAAGAGAACAGAGAGTCTAGTATGACACTCTTGTTTACAGATACAGAAACTGCAGCACACAGAGGAAAAGTGACCTAGCTGAAGTCAGAGCTGGCTGGAGACGGCGGGGACCAAGGTCAGGTTTGCTGACTCCCAAACCGATGGTCCTTCTACTCCTTTAGCTGCTGAATTTAGCAACTTGCACCTACCTCCCCCCAACTCTTCTAGGCCACAACACAGGCACAACTCGGGTCCCCAGGTCTGAGAGGAGCCAGGGCCGCTGGGAGGAGGGTGCCAAAGAGTATTCTGGACTCCATGCTCCTCTGTGCAGCTGCTGCTGCTGTCCAAGGAACCAACTGGGAGAGAGGGGATGAAATGGATTTTCCATGTGAGCTCATCCACATGGGCTCAGGGTCAGTGTCCTGCTTTTCCATAATCCACTTGCTCCTCAGACCAGGGCCTGGAGAGCATGCCTATAATCCCAGCACTCTGCAGGGCTGAGAGAGGCAGAGCACAAGCTTGAACCCAGCCTGAGCAATGTCTTTTCTTTTTGTGACAGGGTCTCACTACATAGTTCAGGCTGGTTCTGAACCCACGGTGTAGCCCAGACTGGCCTTGAACTCGTAGTCCTCAGTGAACCCCAGCCTCAGCACCCCTAGTGCTAGGATCATAGGCTTGCACCACATCTGTCTAGTAAGACTGTTCTAAAAGTAAAAAAAAAAAAAAAAAAAAAAAAAAAAAAAAAAAAAAAAAAAAAAAAAAAAAAAAAAAAAAAAAAAAAAAAAAAAAAAAAAAAAAACCAAAAAAATAAAAAGGGGCTGGAAATGTAGCTCAGTTTGAAGGTCCTGGGTTCAATCTCCAGTACTTGAAAAGTAAAACTCTACGCTGGCTACGCCAGTCATCCCACCCTCGCGGCTGCCATTTTTCTCCTCCTCACGCCTCCTTAAAATACTAGCCTCACATTATTTTATCAAAGACGTAACCAGGAAATGGTTCAAATGTGCACCTATCTAAGGGTGTCAAAATCCCCTCGTGGGCACTACACCAGCCAGGGCAATCCCCCCTGGAAGGCTCAGAAGCAACACGGGACAGACGTGGGCTGTGATGGGACAGTGAGAGAGCTGGAAAAGGATCCGCGTGAATTATTTCTAAAACTACGGCAGCAGTGTATTAGGAGGGTGGAATGGCCATAATTTCCCTCTCTGGTTTCCAAGCTTTGCCCAGGGTTGCTAAATTGTTTTTATAACAATAAAATGGCAATAAACCCAGCTCCTGCAGAACTGGCACTCAGTTAAGATCCTACCTAGATCTGGCCTTCTCTGCCCCTCAGGGTCAGTAAGCAGGACACAGGTCTCTCCCGTGGGTAACCAGACAGCAGCAGCTGCTGGGGGTAACATAGAGGTGCTAAATCCCTGGCCCTCCCCTGGGTTAAGGAAAGTGTTTTACCTGTCACCTCTTTGGCTATGAACATGCACATGCATCATTTCCCCTTGCGGCCATGCATGTGCATGTGCGAACGCGCGCGCGCGCGCGCGCACACACACACACACACACACACACACACACACACACTCTGTAACTAGTACAGGGTGAAGGCCGGACTGTAGTCCCAAGAGTGAAGCCTTTCCCAACACTGACTCTCTTGTTTGGACAGAACTAGATTTTAGGATTAACTGTAAACCACCTAGTTTTAGGCTCTCAAACTGACAAAACTACCCCAGCTCTTATCCAGCACAGATTCAAGGTGAGCCATAAGTGGCTTAGGTAATTCCTGGTAAAGGCTGGTGAAGCAACCCTCGCTCCCCACTCCCTGGCTGTGCATCTGTGAGGAAGTTACTCAGCACCTCTGGTCCTCAGGAAAAACTCCTATTTCCTAGGCTTTTGTACGAACTAGATGACTTAACATTTGCAAAGCAGCTAGGCCAGTGCCTGGAGTTTGTATGCACTACATAAATACTTCATTCATGCTTTTGTTCCCTATTTCAGGCTGGCACCGAACTCATCATGCAGCCCCCAGCTTCCAGTCCTCTTGCCTCAGCCTCCAAAAGTGCCATGCCGTGATTATAGACTGGGGACAACAAGCTTAGCATTTGGTTTTTATTATTAGGTATCTACTGAGTTTAGCACGCCAGAGTAAGAAGCCCACACTCCTTGTGTGGTAGAATAAAGAGACTTTTTTTCTTTTAGGAAAACTCAGTAATTCTACATAGATTTGTACATAATTTTAAGAAAGGCCTGAGAAAGAATACTTGTCTTTTCCCCATGAACCTGGAAAAAAATACCCACAGTTCAATCTTTTGAATCCAACTAAATGATTGAACTCTAACTGGTTGCAAATTAAGACAAAGATTTGGTACACAGTAAGCCTTTGGAAAATACTCATATTCAGTGCTATCTCACCTAACCTCCCTTGTTTAGCTCATATCCTTGATCACACAGGAAATAATCGAGGGTCCAGCCCTCAGGGCACAGGCTGGGGAGGCCATTCGAGTCTAGGTGATCAATCTTCCTGCCTCCCTGTTTTTCATCTTAAAACAACCAGTCAATATTTAGACAGGGAGAGGAAGGGAAGCTTCGCTGACTGGTAGTCTCAAATGAGGACGTTTAATTCAAGCCACTTCGTGAGCAAGTAAATGTACAAGGGATTTAATAACTGATGGAAGAAAGCATGCAGCCATCCACACCCAGCCTCATACCCACTCCAGGCCTTTCTTTACACGTACTCGCTTCTGAACACCCCAAACTGGGTAGGAAGTGCGTCTGTCTGCGACCCAGAGATCCGCGCGGACCCTGAAGCCCTACCCCGAGATGGGAGCTAGAACAGGGCCGCCCTAGGCCACGCCGAGGCCCACCCACCTCCTCTGGCGGCCTCCGAGGGCTGAAGCCCGCAAGCGGGAGTGCTCTGGGGTGCACGGGCGCCGGACTCCCTAGCCTCTTCATGGGCTCAAGCCCAGCGGGCAGCCCCTGCCACCCCAAAACTTCATCCAGCACACGCCGCACACGCAGCCTGGCAACTTTCCTGAACTCCTGGCGCCCAACCGCGGCGGGAGCGCGCAGAGCGGCGGCCGGAGAGCTGCGCGGATCGGGGACACCTACAGCGCCCGGAGACTGCGACAGCGATCCAAGACTCGCAGGCGCGGGGGGTTCCTACGTTCCGGGACTGGAGGTTTTCCGTGGAGAGGGGACAGGAAAGTGCTTCCAGGACCACACGGAGGGCGGCGGGTGAGAAGGCGCTGGGCTGCGCGGAGAGGCCACCTCCGAGAGCCTCGGTCCCGGGTCGGGGTGCGCCGGAAGGGTGTCCGGGGGAACCAGGCGTTGGCCCTAAAGCCGGGAGATGCTCTGCGCCAAGTCGGCTTCCCGAGTTGGCGGATCCTGCGCCGGCAGGTTCCCCACGGCCACCCCGCCGCCCCCCATTCTCTCCATAGCGCCCAAGCTGGCTCCAAGGTCTGGGGAGAGTGGGTGAGGCTCCTCGCAAGCCCCAGAGTTCCAGACTCTGCAGGTTCGACCCCGTGCCCCTCCCCCAGCGTCACCACAGCCCACGCCCGTCCCGAGCCAGGGGTGCCCATGCTCGGGGCGCGTACCTTGACAAGCTGGAGCTGCGGACGCAGTCCCATCCTCGGTCGCGCAGTCAGCGTCCTGAGGGGGCCTCGGACATCCCCCGGGACTCGCCCACAACGCGGACCCACTCGGCGCCGTGGGGGCTGGGGCTCCGCCGCTGCCCGCTGCGAGGTGCCCGGCGCTGCACTCCTCCGCCCCGCAGCTCGACGCGGGGCTCTCGCTCGCCTTCCGAGCAAGTGTGGCCGACGCTTCTCGACTCCGCTGGGCCGTGGCTGCCTTCGCAGCCAGGAGCCGCCTCGCCCCGCCGCTCCTGCGCCGCCCGCGCCTCGCCTCGCTCCCGCCTACTCGCGCGCCCCTCCTCTTCTCCTCCTCCCTCCCGCCCTCCCCGGCAGCCTCCCCTCCTTCCGCGCGTCGCCCCTGGCGCCCCCTGAGCCTTCCGCTCGGCGCCCCCGATCCTCTCCCGATTCTCTAGGCCAGCTCCCGGCGCTGACCCCTTTCCCTGGGCCCGGGTGTGCGGCAGTCCGTGGGGCGCGCTGGCGACAGCGGTGGCCGCGGTAGCGCGGGGAGAGCGGGGATCAAGAGGGGCGGGGAGTGAAAGCAGCCTCCTGCCTCCTGCCGGGCCTGAGGTCTGAGCCCCAAGAGTCCCAGGGTGGCAGGGAACCCAGGGCTGAGGGGTGCAGGTGGATTTACAAGGGCGGGGTGGGGGAGGGGGGCGGGGACTAGGACGGTCTGGGCAGACGGAGCCACCGCGGAAACCCGCGTAGGCTGCGTTTGGCGTGGGGCAGCTCCCACCCCTAGCCGGAGATCTCGCCCCCGCCTCTTCAGCCAGGCGGGCCGGGTCCCCAGCGCGTTGGGCGCTGACATCCCAGTGCATGCTGAAATGCCAAAGCTCCGCGGAGGGCCCTTACTCATGTGTTTGGTTCGCCCGTTTGTTCGTTCATTCATCTTATGAACTGCACACTTGCCCAATTCGAGACCCTCGGGTGAAGGGGAGATGGTAATGCCCAGCCAGACGAAGAAGCACCTGAATTAGGCAGAACCGATACCCGGTGCGCTGCGCTGCAGCGGCAGCTGGGAATCCAGCCGGCGGGACCTGCAGCACACAGCTCCGCCTCTCGGAGGCCAAGCGCTAGGGGAAAGGTGGGCCCTCTCGCAGGACTAGGGGCCTTCCTTTGGGCTGGTGCTCAGTTGTCTATCTCAAGGCAGCTGTAGGAAGCAGCTCCTTCCTGCCTTTTCTAGCCTGCCTGGGAAGACAGAACTTCTGACTTCCTTCACCTTCGTTTCTGAGCAAAAGCTGGAAAGGGCCAAGAGGAATCTCTGGGAAATTTTCACCCTACAGAGCCTAGGGGCAAAGGCCCCAGAATAAACTGGGGAGCAGTGGGCCCAGCACGGCCCAGGGTGGCAGCAGCTGGCTTTGGATCAAAGAGGAGGGTGCCCTGCCATGCCACCCCCTCCCTCCACCTTCTCCTGAGCACGTGGTGCCGCAGCAGGTGCTTTCATGGGTCCACCTTGCTTTCATTTGGAGCTGGAGTTATTGCAGGATGGGATCCAACTCAGTTTATTATTGAGGAAACTGAGGCACTCACAGAAGTAATGACCTATCCAAAGTCCTGTTTGTGGGAAATCTAGTCCTTCTTGTCCAGCTTTCCAGCTCAGAGTGTTTGAAAGTGTGAGCCCTAGTAAAGTTTGGGACAGTGAAGTGGCAGGGGTGTAGACCAGGAAGCCAGCTGGAGCACAAGACCCGATGAAGGTAATGCCCTAGAGTTGTCTGCTGAGTAAAGCCCTGACTCGTGCCAATCAACCCCAGAAGAGACAGGCGTCCCAACCAGAACACCAATTTACTGTTTTCAATAAAACAAACACAAGGTAGTTTGGAGTGAGACTGGGTTTGAGTCTTGGCTCTTTCACTTACAAGCTGTGTAACCTTGGGAAATTATTTAACAGTGCCTCAGTGTTCTCATCTGTAAAATGAGCACAGTGACACCTGCTCCCAGGGTTAATGGAGGGAACACTGGTGAAGGGCTTGGCTCGGTGCCTGGTGTACATTGAGGGTTCATTAACTATCAGTTACCTCACTATCCTCATCAAGATGAGTGAACTAGGGCTGGCAAGATAGCTCAGCAGACTAAGTGTCTGCTAACCTGCTTACGCAAGCACAGGGACTGAGTTTGATCCAGCACCACATGTCACCCCAGCCCACCCCTGGGTGTGCTGAGCAGGCCACTGAGTGTGGGTGTGGTGGCTCATGCCTGTAATTCTAGCTCTGGGGAAACTAAAAACGGGAGGATCACTATAAGTCCAAGCTGCCTAGTGAGACCGTGTACAAAACAACAACAACAACAAAAATATATTAAAAACAAACAAACAGAAAACCAAAGATGAGTGAACCAGGTACAAATGTGCGGGCAGGTTGGCCCTTCCTCTAAGCAGTCCTCTGTGGGAAGCAGATTTTTGATTAGAAGGTAGCCACGGGGTGATGGATTTTGGAATCTAAGGAGAGGTATGTGGCTGGACCTAAGGGAGGTTTGCTAGGTCCTATCCATGCCTGCACCCAGCCTGCACTGGAATATGCTCTCCAGGGACCAGACATGTCCACTCTGTGAATGCCTCTCTGATTCTGATCCCCTCTGCTTAATAAACACCAAGAAGCGTTGCCTCTTAGGCCCATCTTCCTCCCCTTGACATGCTCTTTAAATATGTTAATGCCATTGATTGACTCACTGTAATCATGTCTTGCTCTTTCTGCCTTATTTGGGCTGGGAGTCAGCTTTTCTGTCTGCCTGAAGAGAACTCTACATTTTGCCTGTCTGTTATTTGCTTGGCCTAACCTCCTAGGTGGGCCAGGGGCCACAGCAATACTGCATGATGTGTTCATTTATTATTTTGCCCTTGATATACCAAGGGGGCTGTGGGAGCCTCTGGTCTAATGGCCCTCTGCAAAGGACTCCATGTCCCCTTTTGTTTGTCCTGCTAGTGTTTCTGTTCACCCAGAGAGGACCTGGTTCTCCTCTCTGGGCTTGGCAAAGGAGCTGGGGCCCACCCAGGCCCTGCTAGCTTCATGCTGCAGCCCAGCAGGCTGAGTGCTCAGGCTGGCATTTCTCAGCAGCATATCTATACTCTCCTCTGGACAGTTCCGGCTGTACTGAACATTCTTTGACCCATCCTGGCCTCTCTGACATTTTCTTTGAGTCTGCCCTTCCCTTCTTTCCCTCTTTCTGCATAGGCCCAGACCAGAATCTACTTCCCCTCATTTAATGAGCAGTTTTGAAAGAAAGGAAAAAACCAAACAGGAATAAAAGACCACCACATGTCCTTCCAAGCAGTCAGAGGGACAGATGTGAAAGCAAGCCCCAGTAGGTGTGGCCCAGGTAGGTGGGCTGAGTGTCTATCCCTTGCCTGAGGGGGTTATTTAGCTTCACCATTGGTGCTCCGAGAGAATGGATGGTCTGGAACCTGCTTCTCAGAGCACATGGTAAAGAGTCACATACACATAAACATTCTTTAGTTTAAAATTTCTAGCCTGTCATTGCAGATAAGATTGTAAAATACAGTGGAAATGAATTAGTAGAAAGGGCAAAATACATGCTAAATAAAAGCTCAGTTAAAAAATGAGTAGATCCAGGGGACCTAAAAGTACTCTATAGTCACTGAGTTTCCACACTGCTCTGATAGCAGACTGGCAGAGAGGTGCCAGTCTGCAGATCGTGCTAACCATAAAGCTAGTCTCAGAGTAGGATGCCAGAAAAATGGCCTCCTGGAAGGAGTAGCATTCAAATCCCATTAAAATTGGAGACTATAGTGTTAATTACTCCACTTAGTCAACAAGCATTTAATGAGCAGCAACTATGTGCCAGTCGCTGTTGGGTGCCAAAGCTAATAGTGATTAATATAACAGGGTCCCCGCCCTCAAGATATTCCCAGTCTGGAATGGGAGACAGCCAGCCACTTTGATAAATAATTAAAAAGCTAGTGCAATTAGGTCAACTGTAGACCGGACACTGTGGGCATGGAGGCAGAAATATGAATTCTGCCTGGAGCCAACTGAGAAGTTTCTATCAAGGAGGTGAGGCTGGGGCTGGGGTCTGGAGGGAGGAGGAGGCACCTGCTCAATCCTGTGCTCTATGTGAGTTAAATTGTGCAAAGTGTTAAGCATAGTGTGGCACCTAGGAAGTGCTTCCAACGTGTCCGTTGCTTTTATCATTAAACACTGCGAACCGTCACCATTATTACCCACTCAGACCTACTCAGCACCGCAGAGCTCAGTTGGTAGGAGATCATCCTGCTTTGGCTCTGCCTCTTGTCAGAGGAGCAACATTTCTGAAAGGGATGGGTTGGGAGTTTGGCATCCAAATCAGGAACGTGGGCTGGGAAGGTGACGGAAGAACTCCCTGAAGGCAACAAGGTCCCTTAGAGACACAGCCCGAGGAGTAGCTGCAGGACAGGGAAGGGACAAGAGCTGAGAGTAGAGGGATTGCTTGAGGCTCAGCAATTTGGGGGTTTCTGGTCTTTGGATAGGAGGCTTGACATTCTTTTTCTCTCATTTGCAACAATAAATAGCAGTGGTAATTAGAATTTGTACCACGTAGCTCTTTCGCAAACATTTTCTCATTTAATCCTCATCATAGCCCCACAACCTGGGTATTAATGGCTTCACTTTAGAGATGGAAAAGTCAAGATCAGAGGGTGATACTTGACCCAAGGCCATACAGCTGGCCTTGACATAACAGGAGCAGAAATGCAGGTCCCTGGCTCCAGATATTTGCCAGCGTGCTGCGGAAGTGGTGGAAGCCCAGACCTTCGGGGGCTGTCCCGTGGCCTATGACCTGGACAGGGCCCTGGTGCTTGGAAAGCAGTGTTCTGGGATGTGTCTCCGCCTTTCTCCTCCTAGCTGTTGGGCAGAAGGGAGGAGTGGACTGCATTTAGTGGTGGCAGCAGGCAAGGAAGGCTGCCTGGGCCATGGGACACCTCTTCCTGGCTCTCCCTGAATCTGAGTCCATGTCATCAATGGCAAGGACACTTACCCTGCCACAATTATCATATTTTTACATTTATTAACATGGCCAAGAGGTCCAGGGAAGTTTATTGTTGTTTTAAAGAAAATTTTCGAATAATCATTGAAGCAAGAAGGGTTGGGTGAATACAAAGACATTTTGGGAACACTCTGGCAGTAAAAGGAGAGCAAATGTTCCAGCTAGAAGTGCAGTGTTAGAAAGGCACATGCCCGCTTAGCCTAGAAATCAGAGCCTAGATCAGGGGATTATAACAGGGGTGGGTTAGCGCCCCTACCTCAAGCTTGTCTTACAATATTTAACGACATTTTTGAGCGTCACTACTGGGGAATGTTACTAACATCTTGTGGGGTTAGGAAAGCTGCTTAATACCCTACCTACATCACATGCCTCCACAACAAAGAATTCCCTGGCTCAGATACCCATAGAAAACATTGCCAAGTCAGCAGTTGGTACCATGGACAGCAGAAATCTGCCTCTGTGAGATTATGGTGCAAATCTAGATGGCCTGTTCTGCCTAAAAATCATAGGAAAGCCAGGGCCTCCACTTCACTTCCTGAGCCTCACAATTCCTCACATACTCAGGCCCAGGGAGGGTAACTCAGATTATAGCTGACCAGTTCTTGGAGCCTTTGGCCAACCCTCCCCAGCTTGGGGCCCAGCCCTGCTCTTTCACGGCTTTCAGGTGTGGTTTCCACCTTTCCCCCAATGATGAATGAATAGCCGCATTTTAGAGCTGGAAAGGCCCTCCTGCCCACCAGCCCATCTACCAAGTAAGGTGCTATCATTTCCATTTTACAGATTGGTTTGCTGAAACCTCAGCATTCAACAGCCACATACTTTTCTGTTCCCCAAAGATCTGCAAGATTCTGGAGGACAGAGGCTGCTCCTGTTCATCTATGTGGCTCCAGCCTTGGGCAAAGTCACTCTTCAGTAGACACCAAATGTGAGTCTGCAGTTAATGGCCAGCTTTCCCTGGGGGTTAGACCTAGGCTCCTGCACCCAGAGCAGTGCCCTTATTGCATGCTCACTCCTTGTGAGAACTTCTCACCACTGGGAGTTTGACATTATCCCCCTATTAGTGGGGACACCCCACCCCACTCCCGCAGGTGGCTGCAGCTTCCTAGGGGGAAGCCTCAGCACCGGCCTTTTCAACCCTTCCCTCTCCTCTCAAGCCTTAAAAAAGACTCTGGGCAAGGGGAGCAAGGATATCAGATGCCTGCAAAGCCAGCAGTGTGGGAGGCTAAGACAAGAATCATGAGTTTGAGACTTGCCTGGTCAATGTAGTGACTTAGTGAGATCCTGTTTCAACAAAAAGGGGATGTAGCTCAGTGTAGTGTAATTCCTAGGATTGTGCACATAAGCAAAGAAAAAATTAAAATAAAAGGTTCAGGGTAGGACATGATCTCCCTTCAACCCCCTGCAATATTTTTGTTGCCCCTAGAGAAGTCCTTAATGGACCACTCTAACCTTCAGGGGTCACTTACAAAATAGACTGAGACCAGAGAGACATTTCACCCCACTATAATATTATACAGCCCTTATTTAGGCCATGAATCCAACAAATTTAAAAAGAAAACTCCAATCTATAAAGAAACAATTGGAAACATAAACTCCAACTAGATATTGGATGTTTTCAGGCATGGTTGTTAACTTTTAAAAGTGTGGTAATGGCATCGGGGTTATGCATTTAGAGTGAGTCCTTATCTTTTAAAGATACAAATTGAAATAATTACAGACATGATGATGTCCTGCCTGAGATTCATAGCGAAGAACCTGAGAAGAAATGGGTCAGGATATTAATGAAACAAGATTCATCACTATTTGTCAATTGTTGAAACTGAGTTATGGGTCCATGGGAGTTTATGGTAACATATACTTTATCCTTATATGCATTTAACTTTTTTTTTTTTTTTAGCATGAAGCCTGGGGTTGTAGCTCAAGGGTAGTGTGTGCTTAGCATGTGTGAGGTCCTGGGTTCCATGTTTGGCACTGAAATGAACAACAAAACCTAGAGCAGATAAGAGACTTGGGGAGCACAAGGACTGGGTTTCTAAGCCATTTTCTCTGGTTTCCATGATTACAAAGAGAGCCAGGAGCCAACGCTGCAGACAGCAAGGGGACGCGGTGGTCAGGTGGCGGCTGGTGGGCCATGAGGCCGCACTTTGACTGCAGTCAGTGTTACACAGCAGAGCTCTGCAGGGGCTCTCACCTTTCTTACTGTAGGGAAAGGGTTCTGTCTGGGGTTGGGGGAGAGGTTTTCACACAACTTGGCATCCTAGAGGCAGAGCTGGGCTCAGCCCTGGACTCTGCACTTAGCCTCTGGTCTCTGCTCAGTATTGCACTGTCTCTCTTGGCCCCTGCAAGACTCAGGTCTGGGGGTGCAAGTCCAGTGACCCATGCCAGGATAGGACTGGCCTCTGCCACCCACCCCAAGGTGGAGGCGGGCACACTGCCCGTGCTGGACCACTCATTTTCTGGTTTCTGTGGCTCAGAGCCAGCCCTGGCCTTGCTGCCTGCCATCTGGCTAGACCCCAGTAACTCAACTGGCCAGGGGCCAGCACCACCCCAGCATGCCTGAGCCAGAGAGAGGAGGAACAGGGCTGTGCCTGCTGGCCACACAGTAGCAGCACATTCCGCAAGGTGGAGGCTCAGGCTGGCCCCTTCCAGCTCACTCTGGCATGGCAGTCTTGGGGCTGGCCAGCCTGCTGCACCCTCAGGCAGTCAGAGAAACACCACAATGAAGGCAAGACTTACTCAGCCTCACCTATGGCTGGGTGTGGGGTGGCCCGGGAGCACAGAGGACTCCTGAGCCATGTGACAGCAGAGAAGGAAGGAGGTTTTACCTGTGACATGGACGTGAGCTATGCATTAGGGAAATACTCTGGCAGGACTCAAAAGGACATGAAAAGGTAGAGTGGGCCTTAGTTGGTGGCGATGCAGGTCGGTGGCAGAGTAGGGATGCTCCATTTGTGCTCTGCCTCCACCCTTCCTGGCTGTTTTGTAGCCAGAGCTGACCAATCGAAAGCCCTTGTTGGAGGGTGCTGAATGATGTCAGGTATTTATTCCACTAACTAGTGCATTAACCATAGACCGAATATGCCCCTTGACTCAGGGTCCCTGTTGCTCTCTGAGGAGTCCCTCCCTATGACTGTCCTTCAAGCTTCTGGTCATCTCTTCATCCTTTAGGACCTCAGGATGCCAACAGCCTAGTTCTGCCTAGGTGCAAAAGGTCCCCACCCTCTGCGCATATTTGTAAATAGTCATGGATACAAGTGGTTGTGGGCTATGACCTCCTGCAGAGACCTTGGTGGATGCAGGCTGCTTGTGAATGGGAGAGCATAGCTGGGCTATCCTGGGATGTGATCTGAGCTAGCTAGGGGCCCGGGGAGGCCTCCCAATGGTGTGGCAGACAAGGCCTATATGAAGGTTAGATGCAAGTTAACTCAAAATAAATTAGCAGACATCCCAGTGGAGGGAACCAAGATGGAGGAATGGTTAGTAGAGGTTTCAAGGAAGAGACTTTGGGTTCTTCTCAGGCCTCACTAGAAGATGTTAGAGGGCAGGAGACACAGAGGGCAGAGGGGCCTGAACAAAGGCACATGCCCAGGCAGAGCTGTGTGTCACACTCTAGTGGTACAGCCACAGAGGCCACAGAGAAGCCAATGCTCTCTGCTGACCATCCAGGAAAGAGCCCATTAGCAAGATCAGAATCTCCTCCTGATCTTCTTCCATCTGTCATAGTTTGGGGTTTTGCAAGGGGAGCAATACAATACAGGATACATAAGATTATTTTAAAGTGAATCACCCAAGAATCATGTACAAAGAGTGCAGGAAATTACTCCACATATTAAGGATCAAAGAATCCAGCTGAGGGCCTGGATCCTAACATCCTGTATGAGATCCAGCTTAGATCTAGAGCCCATAGCAATGCTTCCCACATGTCTAACTGGAGGCCTAGAGCCCATGACAATGCTTCATGCAGGCCTGTTTCATGAATCTGCTCTGGCAAGGCCCAAAGGTCAGTGGTGGAAGCTAGGAAGTTTGTGCCGGAAAGGCAAAGGATCTGTACCAGCAGGCTGAGGGATCTGCACTGGGGCCAGGAAGCAATCAGTGCTTAAGGTGAGAACCAGAGCTCCCCCAAAAGGTACCACAGCCATCCTCAGCTACAGTGAGGTAGAACAGGTGAAAATGAGAATGAGAATGAGAACAGGTGAGCTCCTATCAGGAAAGCCAGCATGACAAGGAAAGCCAGCAGAATAGCTCAGGAGAAGCTGGCAGCTTCGAGTAGCTCCCAACAGCTTCTCCAAAT
This sequence comes from Myocastor coypus, assembly GCA_004027025.1. Classification (NCBI taxonomy): domain Eukaryota; kingdom Metazoa; phylum Chordata; class Mammalia; order Rodentia; family Myocastoridae; genus Myocastor; species Myocastor coypus. The sequence goes on along the minus strand of PVJA010005321.1, from coordinate 3,317 downwards.
CAGCTTCCCTAACAGCCTCTGAGCAGCTTCTCCAGCTCTGCCTCTTATGCTGCTGGCAACAGGCGGCTCAGGGGCCTCCCACACCCAGCACCAGGCTAGTGCAGTTCAGCGGGGTGTAGCAAGTTCACCACTAGTTGACAATCCAGAACCAGAGGAATCTTAGACACTTCCGAGCTACCTTCCTTGGGGCTTGTGTTAAACTCCGCTATCGGTCTGGAATGCACTCTCCCCTCTCTAGGACAGTAAGGCTTGCCTTGCTGGACCCTAGCCCACCTCCTGCCTGAGATCAGCTCCTACCTTATAGTACAATGGTGTCCCAAACCTGCCTTTCCTCTGGCCCAGCCATATGCTAGCCATGTGACCTTGGGCAAGTCACATCTCCTCTCTGTATGTTGCCCTGCCCATGAAATGATAGTGACAGAAGAGGTGTATTTGAGAAGCCCTTTCTGACTCTTTCAGACACAAGCAAATTCAGGATCTATGTCCTTTGTACTACTAATAAAAGATTCAAGAGAAGACACTCAAATGTTTCACCCACTCATCTTTGTGTCCCCCAGTATCCAGCAGAGGGCCCTGAGGTAAGGACTGGATGGATGGATGGGTGGATAATAAATCTCCATGGTGTGAGGAAAGCAATTCATTCCATGACTCTAAGATGATAGAAATACCCCCCCCCCCAAGCTTACTGCCGCCTCTGCCCACTTCCTGGATAATTCAGCAAGTTCTCATTCGTAACTTGGTCTCCTGAGCAGACTACTCCCTGAAAGGCACCTCAGAATCAGCAGTGATGGGAGAGTAAGAGAATGGGGCAAACGAACCAATCAAGATATATCACGTACAGGTACAAGCTCCCTGGGATGCATGTGATCATTATGTATTTCAAAAATGTACCAGTAAGCTTAATTAACAAAGCAGTAGGTCATTGGAGGTGTAACCTCAAAGAGTAAAAAACAAAGTACAAATGTAAATGACCATCAATGTATGTACAGTCATTATAAATCAAGAAAACACCTTTCTACATAGTAGCCATGCAGTCCTTATTACAAGCTTAGGTGGGCCACCGAGGCAAAATAACACAAAGCTAGTTTGGCAGATGTTAACTGACTTTATGGTGATTCTAGACTCAGGCAGAAATCTAGACCAAAAACAGCTCCCCACGGCCTCCTCCACCTCATGGGCAGGGTGTATTTATAGTCAGAGGAAAGGAAACAATGTAGAAAAGCCAAAGGGAGCCGCAGCAGACATTTGTCTCCTTTGAACATGGCTCCGACGGTTCCCACTTAGGGTCGGCAGAGAGGAACCTGCTTGTTGGAAGAGCAGGCGCCAGTCGGATCAGGTTAGAGCTCGCCATGTCCAGAGAAGCCTTTAACCGAACAAAAAGTCTGGAGGCAGCTTTAGGCTCAACTTAACTGCATTGTTGTTCCAGTTTTCAGATGAGGAGACTGACACTTGGAGAAGATGAAAGGTTTCTCCAGACTTCCTTAGTTAGACTGATGTGACTTTGAGACTCACAGTGGGCTTCTGTTCCTGAAGCAGGCTGCTGATGAGGCTTGGCTTGCCAAATATACTTCTATTTTAGAAAAACAAATTGGCATTTTGATGTATGACTCAGTCTCCAGAAAGTTTGCTTATAGTGAGTCAGATTCCTACTGGAGGTCGCTGAAGCAGCAGTGCTCCTGACAGTGCAGAGCTGAGACTGAGACACAGGGCCAGGAGGACCCCACCAGGTCACACGCAGGTGTGAGGGACTCCACGGGGTAGCGGTCACGGCCCAACTTCTAGTCCCAGCACAATGTCCCTTCACTATGCCCCTTGGGTATTTCACCGATTGCTTCTTGGAGCCCAGGGTAGAGTGCTCACCCAGCCCAGCATGTAGGAGGCTCCAACTTCTACCCCCAGGGCCTCAAACCAACCAACCCCCTTGTCCCAAATCAGCCTTTCCTGCTGTGCCCTAACTCCATTCCTGCCTATGAGTACCTGGGCACCCCACCCTGACTAGCGCCAAGCCCAGCTCCCCAGATATTGCCAAAAGGATGATAAACTGATGGCCAGGCCTCTGCCCCCTGTATCTGTGCCCATCACATCCCCTGTGGGGGTTCAGAGCCCGGGCCCCACAGTACGGGACCTGCTCTCCTCCTTCTCCTGAAGGCTCCACAGTGCCAGCCCGTCTCTCCCCATCCCAGGATGTAGTGTGGTGGGATGTGGCAGGGCGACCATTCACCTAGCTCTTGAGCACACTGGGCCCCCAGGCTGCCCAGCTCCCACCTCTAATGTCCTGCAGGACCGGGAGCCTGATGCAATGACTGGTAGGTGGCTGAACTGCTGCATGCTGAGACCCTGCTCTGGGGTCTGAAGGAGCAGGGTGGCTCAGGGGGTGTGTTGCAGAGGCTTCCAGTAGCTCCATGGCCATCCCTGAGCTGAAAGGCCTCTGCTAGGAACTCAGCAGAACTGTCGAAATTGCTCCTTTCTGCGTCCAGAGGCCTCTCAGCTCTGCCATGCTCATCAGGGCCTTGCCTCCGACCTTCCTGCCACGTCTCAGAGGAGACAGGCAGGCTGAGCAGGCTGAGTGCCACTCTTTGGAGCCTGTTCAGATTTTCAATGAGCCCTTGGCCCCTGCTGTGTTGACACCCACCTGTCACTACCACGGCAGCCCTCCCCTGCACGATCCTCCCATCCTGCGGTCTCTTTCGGGTGCCCAACCCCCTCTTCACAGCAGGATTTCTGCTCTACCATGAGTTTCAGAATTCCTAATCCCTGGGAAAGCCTGGCCCCACTAATGAGCTAAAGCTGACCTTGTCTCTAGACTGCGACAGCTGAATTTATTAATCTGTCCCTCAGTAGTGCCCTCATTGATTTGCAAAGTGTATTCAGCATTACTCAGTCTATGCAACAGAGTGGTTTCCTGGGCACCTACTACACAGTTGAAGCCCTTGGGGCATGAAGAGGATGAAGTTCCCCTGCCTGGGAGCTATAGCCCTGCAGGTGCACGACCAGGTGCATGACCTTGGCCCACTCCTTTCCCTTCTCTGAGCCTTGATGCTTCTGCTCAAAGTATGGGGTTAGTCTAGGCCAGTGCTCCCCACACTGCAGTATGTGGCCATTACAGAGTGGGAAATAAATGGAGCGAGGGAGAACCAGCACTCAAAAAAACAAAAAACAAGAAACATAAAACTAGGGAGCCACATGTTGATTCCACACACAGCAGAGGTAAGACGCACTTAAAGAAATTTCTAGTTGTAGGTCTCTGTGTACATACATTCATACATGTCTGTGTGTATTTGTATGTATGTACACATGTATGACTCTTTATGTAGGTG
>PVJA010005320.1:0-79755 GCA_004027025.1 Myocastor coypus | reverse complement strand
CCTCAGACTCATTTTCCATTTCTACAGCGCTCGCATTCTCTTTTCCAGGAGAAAGAGATTTATATTCTTTAGCTTAGCTTCAAATTCCATCTGTGGCTCCAATTCTTTGCTAGTTTCGTTTTTTGAAGGCTCCATACCTGCAGCTTGGTTGGCTACCATTACCTCCTGCTCAGCAGTTACATTTTTGACATCCTCCACCGTCTCTAGCACACGGTCACTTCTTCAGCCTGACTATCCCGCTACTTCTCACTCTCGCCTACCTCAGTTTCCTCCTCTATCTTAACCTCCATTTCTTCCCTCGGCTCCTCCTCTTCCGGTCCTTCCTCTGCATCCTCTGCATCACTAGAAACTACACCGATTTCCTTTTCCTCTCCCTCTCCTGCTTCCTTTGTCTGTAACACAGTGCTGATTACTCCTCCAGCTCTTGCTCTTGCTGAGCCCCCTTACCCTCTTCTTGTTTTGCCTTCTGTTCACCTGATGCTCTTTCTCCTTCATTGACGGATCCTGAGCCAGCCTCCATTTTATTTGTTCTGCAAATTTAAGGCATCTGCCTTCAAATAAAGCAGCCTTTTTTCCTCTGTGGCTCTTCTCTTAGTTTTGGGGTAGCTGGACACCTTCTTCCAGGTATATAGAGCAAATGCGCTTTGTCTTAGTCCTTATGCATTTACTTATCTTGGCATTACGCTCGTTCCACTGTTCTTGTGGTTGTGCAAGCTCAACCTTCTGCTCCAAGAGTGCAGCTCTGTCTGTTCGGCAGGTTTCTCCGCAAGTAGCTCTCTCCTCGCATTTTCAACCTGTTTGCTCTCTTTTTCCGCCTGAACTTCTTTTTTTTCTTTTCCAACTTCTTGGAGTCTCTTCTGCTTTTCAGTAGCAACAGTGGATTGTTGTTTACACTTTTGAGGAGTACCCATGAACAAGCCTAATATTCGAGGGTTCCCTTGCTTTCCTTTTCCATCCATATTTTGGTCGCTACATGTACGCTCTTTGGGTGTAGCTACAACTGAAGACCGCAGTGCTGGCTTGTTCGCATCATCGCCCTCTGGGTGGCTTTCTTGGCGTGATTTACTTCCTGTCTGACATTCTCCCGCCCAGCCTATTGCTGCCCCTTCAAGTTCTCTCTGTTGGCTGGGGTTCTCCTACTCTATTTGAGAATCCACGTCTCAGCAATAAACTCTTCCATCCTCTACCTCCACTAGGACCAGAAAGGCCCAGCAATCTGACTTAGATGGGCCTTGCATCGGATCTTGTCCGGTGAGCTTGCGAATATTCTCATCCACATTCTTTTAGGCTCTCTTTGGCCTTTTCTGGCTGCTCCTGCAAAGTTCTCATAGTAACAGCCGTTTTCCCCCTGCAGCGGGATTCTGACAGCTCAACAGGCCACAGGGATCTGCATCGCGCCGCGTGACTCTGGCAGAGTGACAACTTCCTCTTGAATTTTAAAGAGCAAGGACATGTGAGTCTAGAACACATATTTTTATTTATCATAAGGTATATATGAAGACGATTAAATTCCTATGAAAATATTTTATTTTGTGACCTTGAGTTTCATTACTTCTGATTGTTCATTTTTAGATTCCTTAATATATTCTACAAGAGGGATTTCAGGTCATTAAAAGTAGTTCAGTTATTTCCACTCGAATATGAAAGAGTTGTGTTCCTTTTGCTTGCTCTTTGCATTGGGCAGCACAGCCAGTAGCATGTGGAACAGAAGTGGTAGGTCTGCACAGCCGTGTTCTATTTCTGATCCCATGGGCACAACAGTTAATTTTTAACTATTGTCCGGTGGTGGTAGGCTTTATTTTTTTTGTTAGATGCTTTTCTTGATGTAGTACATGATTATTTTTTCCTTCTTGTCTGTTGCTTATAAAAGTTTGTCTCTATGTCTAGGTATGACTTTCTTCACATTTGTTCTGTTTAGGATTTATTGTGATGTGAGGACATACATGCTTGAAAAATTTATGAGATTTTTAAGTTTAAGGCAATAAATTTATTTATTTTATTTTTTTCTGTGTTTAGGACAGGGCCTACAGGGACTCACTGTGTACATCGGGCTCATAGTGAGTCTCCCGTTTTCTGCCTCCCAAGTGGAGGGATTGTAGGTGGGTGCCAGCGGCCCACTCTCAATTGCAGTCTCAGCTAGACCTGGAGGCCCAGGACCAGCATGGACTCCAGGGATGGAACCCTGCGCCGGGTCAGCCTAAGCAGGCTGTTTTAATCTGCTGAACTATTTGGCCAGCCCTTATTTGCATATTTAAAGAGGTGATTTTATTCCAAAGGGAAACTTTCAGAATTAATTATCATCGCTTTTCCCCTGCTATATATAAAAAAAATCCATTTCAGATACACATTCCTCTTTGTTCTTTTGGACATCTATGTGATTTATACATACTTTTTCTAAATATTTCCCTTAAAGAAGAAAACATGAAATCTGGTGAGCATCTTTAAATTACAGCATAGTGACAGAAAAAGAGAGAGAAATATGAAACTAGTGTTTCCTTGAATAAATGGATGATTATTTAATGGGAGCATTCACACCATCAATGTTACAGATCTACTTTTTTGTTTATTTTATTCATGTTACTTATTTACATTCCACAATTACAGCACCAGACCTCAACAAATATGCTTTAGTTCTGGGACAGAGTTATAAAAGATATTAAGTTATGAATCCAAATACTTGGTTCGGATGAGATGCCCATCTCATTATTATTCAGCCTTGAAAAAAATTGAAGGCTATAATAAACAAATTAAGATATAAGCCTAAGACCTTTCCATACCACAGCAAAACAATGTATTTCTTCTTTCATTATTATTTTTGTCTCACTTTAGTTATATGTAAATGAGGTACTTCTTAAGCCCAAATTAAGCTGAGGCAACACTTTATATCATCAGAGTGGGGCGCACATGAAATACACCAATTTTCAGAGTAAGAAATATCACAGTGCTTACCAGCATTACTTGCTATGTTGGCATAATTCAGTTGATTTTCTTTATACTCAAAAGTGTCACTAACTTGTCACTCACTATGTATCTTATTTGTATTGTATTTCTTTTCCAAAAAGAGAGAGAGAGAGAGAGAGAAGATTTAGCAAGGCAGCAGTGAATTGTTTTCATAAAGTTGCCGTTTTGCAATTAAATTTTCTTTGTGCTGTGGAAGGTATGCTTTGATACACAAGCAAATACCTATACGCTTTCTCTTTCAGTATTAAGGTAATCTAAGGAATTTCAGTTGAACTCTTCAGGCTAAATTTTCTGTGAACATGTCCCTGTTAAGATCAACTGCAGTGCATTTATCTTAAAAGCATTCCAAATAAACAGTATTAAGTCATGCAGATAGTTTTCCAATATTGCAAATCTGCATAGGAATAAAAGTAAACAATGTATTGGAAACAATTCTATGAGGTTCTGGAAAGTCAAATCCATTCAGAGAACATACGATAATGAGTTGCACTGCAAAGCTAGGATTAGAAAGGGTACTTTTGCTTGGGACCAATATTTGACAGATTTGTTTGATTTATTTTTTATTTCTACCTGGCTAAGAATTTTCTTTCAAAATATCAACTGAAATATAACTGAGCATGTTCCCCATTAAAATCTACCTAAGTCAGATTAATTCAAACACAGTTTCAAACAAATTAAACATGAAATTCTTTGATGTATAAATGCAGTGACAATATTTACATTCCTTTGTGCTGCTTCACATAATTTCTTCCATGTTAATAATGTTCAATTCTGTTTACTTTTTGAAGTCCAATATTAGTAAACAACTAGAAATTGGCATGCATAAAACAGAAAATAGTCTTATTTCTTACATTTTATGCCCAGGTAATTAAATATATTTCATCAGTTCACTCAAGCTTTGGTTATCACTTTTCTGAGTTCTATTAGGTGATACAAAAACTTTGCAATTTATTTTTAAAAAAATCAACGTACAAAGCTTTAGTGTTAAAACTGATGATACCACATGCTAAGTGCAAAATTGTTTTCAGTGTAGATCCAATTTAAACCAAATGAAAAGAGTAAAATATCATAAGGAAAGATTCATAATGGTGTTAACGTCATTAGCTAAGTTTCAGTCAGATTCTTTTATGTGACTGTGAATTTACTGCAAAGATTTTCATAATGTTAAAGCAACCTGCTAAGTATAGATGTAATCTATACAAAAACTCTGTGATGTAGCTAGAATGTTCATCTATAGTTAGCAAATCTGGATAATCTTTGGAGATGAAAATAAGAATATGCTTTTTATCATTATTAAGTAAGTTTTGAATTTACAACCTTCCAGGATTGCAGGATTGCCTGTTGTCACACATGCTAATGAAATGAATGTAAGGCTTTGAAATTCTGGGAATTCACAATATTAGAAAATACAGGGTTATATAAATAATGAGTCTTTTCACTTTTAAACTATAGGCTAGAATTTTAGGACCAAGTTCATAGCTCCAGGAGCCCCAATCCAACAACTTGCCTCTTATCCCCTCCTAGCAATCAAGTAGATGATCTGGGTGAAGAGCAAGAAAGGCGCTTTAGCCATCATGGCTATGCTGAGAAGTGGATAGGCTCCAGGCTTGTCTTCAAGGACTTGCAGAAAGTTTGAGGTTTTCTAGGGAAGAGAAAAGGCAAGGGCTGGAGATTTGCATAGCTGTGATTTCATATCCTTGGCACTTTAGGGAATCCTGGCCAACCCTCTTTTTCTCTGATGAATATTCAGCACTGGTTCTGTTAGGCCCTGGGAAAGCCATTATCACTTGAAAGTTCTGCAAAGAGGTAGCAATTCCTGCATAAAGGGACAGCCTCAGTTTTGATCAAGGGGAGACTGTCACCATGTAGAAGGTAGCTTGATCTTAGTAATGCCTGCAGGGCTCTGCTTTTCTTGGAACCTGAAGTGACTCCAGATTTAGGATAAATACTGCAGAGATCTAGCTACCCTTCCCTCAGATCTGGAAACAAACACTGTAAAAGCTGACAACTGAGTACCCCAGTAAATCCTGAAAGTTATTTTACTTACTTCTGTGTTAGTGTCCTCAATCTTGAAGGGGAAGGAAGTAAGATAGGCAGATTTGTAACCCAAGTGATTAACATGACTGTGAGGTTAGAGAGGGTCTTACTCAAAGTTTTAGGGTAATAAGGGAGACTTACGAAGAGAGAGAAGCCAATTTTATTTTACTTTACCACTAGGCATTTGCAGGGCCAGTATCAAGGTTGCTGGTGCAGATGATGAGAAAATACAAACATGTTGAAAAGTGCAAAGTGAGCAAGAGACCAGCAGGAATAATTTACTTTTTGTTTTGTTTTATTTGCTTTTCTATTAATAACTTCTTATACTTTTTCTAAAACACCTACAAATTTTTTCACTAACTAAATTTTATTCCTTTACGTTTCACTCACTTGAAGTTAGCAGATAGGTGACTGAGATAGCTTCCAAAATAAAATTTGATAAAGATAATGCTTCCAAGAATTCCAGTTAAAATTTTTTTTCTAGTATGAAATTTGCTTCATAAACAAAATCACCACCAAACATAATCACTGTGGTCCTAAACCACAAAGCAATCTTGATACATTTTTGAGAGGGCTGCTTTACCATGTGTCCAGTTTGGGTTTGTTTTTTCTTTATGGTCTTCCATCTGTGACCGCATTGTCTCCAACTAGCGTTTTACTTGTTCATAGTATCATTTCTGGAAATAGTATAACATGGCCTTTTAGTCCATGAATAAAATGTTTACGGAAAGTGAGTATTTTCTGCTATGATAATTTTCCTGGCCAGACAGATTCTAACAATAAACATTTGTTTTACTTCTAATCCCCCAGAACAGGAAGATATCATGCCAAAATTGTGGTTGTGAGAAGCATTTCCTCAGAAAAGAATAGGGATGTAGCTACAGAGCTGATTGTCTGGCCTAGAAAATGAATGAAAATCACAAACCATATTCAAAACTTTTCTGCTATTTTCTCTTGCCTTCTATCTAATAAAAATATGAGCTCTTGGGATGTAAAATAGTAGAAGACTGAATTATACAACTGCAAATAATAAAATTGTTACCATTAAGTGGTTTTCCAATCTTACATGATTGTTAACACATACATTATTGCAATGGATATGGAAAGTAAATAAAAATTTTTACCACAGTATCAGTAAGAGGAATTCCTGTGGTTTTCCCTGTGTCCTTCTGTGCTTATAAAAGTTGTATAAATGTTACTATTTACCAGAAATAAAGAAACACAAAAGATGGTAAAACAAGTAATATTACCCTCTCTTGAGAAAGAAAAGGAATAATGCTTGAAAAGAAAGAAGTAAAATTGTCATTATTTGCTGATGACATGATATTTTACATAGAATACTCCCAAAGCTCCATCAACAGACTTGTACATTTAATAAGCAAATCCAGTATCTTGAAGGGATACAAAGTCAACACTAGAAAAATTGGTTTTTGTACATAAACAATTAACTCACCCAAAGTGAATTTAGGGAAACCACACCTTTTTCATTAACATCCAGAAAAATGAAATAACTAGGAATCCATTTCACAAAGGAAGTACTAGATTTGCACAGTAAAAGTTACAGAATTCTGATAAAAGTGATCAAAGAGGATTTAAGAAAATGTACAGATATTCCATGGTCCTGGTCAGGCAGAACCAATATTGTAAAAATGGCCAAACTCCTCAAATTGTAATAGAGATTAAATGCAATCTTTCATTGAGATCTCATTAGTTTATGACACAGATATAGAGAACACATTCACAAATTTATCTGAATCCCAAAGAGATTCAGAATATCAAAATCAATCCTGGGCAGCAAAGGCAATGTAAGAGGTGTCACAATTACGGAACTGAAATTATACTAAAAGCTATTGTGATAAAATCAGCAGGCTGCTGGCAAAAAATATATACCTGAGGATTAATGGCACAGATAAGAAGAAACAGACAAAATTAGAAACGCATTCAGCCACCTTATCTTTGAAAAAGGCGCCAAACATGTTCCCTGGAAAAAACATAGACTTTTAAATAAACTGCTTGAAAACTGTCATTCCACCTGCTGTAGGCTTTAAACAGAACCATGCCTATCGCCATGCAAAAAACTACAGTTAAAACTGATCAAAGATATAAACATTAAAACAGAAACACTAAATACCTTTAAATGTAGTTGGAAAATGTAGTTGGAAACCTTAAAGACATAAGGATAGGTAAAGAGTTCATGAACAAAAACCAAAGTGCATGGAAAATACTTCAAAGAATCAACAACTGGGATCTCATATTTTTTTTAAGTTTCTATGCCCCTCTGACAAAAGTATTCTATTAAGAATATAAAAGAATTTAAATAATTCTTTTATATACCCAATCAAAAATGGGCATCTGAGATGAACATACACTTCTCAGATGAGGAAATACAAATGACAAATAGTTATATTAAAAAAATGTTCAACATCAATGGTCATTCAAGAGATACAAATTAAAAGAACACTGAGATTCTGTTTCACTCCAGAGAGAATGGCTATCACCAAGAAGTCAACAAATAAGTGTTAGAGGAGCTGTGGGTTAACAGCGTCCTTCTCTGCTGTTGGTGGAAGTTCAGGGTTGTGCAGACACTATGGAAATCAACGTAGAGATTCCCCACACAGCTAGGATTGGAGTTCCTATTCAACCCAGCTTTTCCTCTCCTGGGTATTTTTCCAGAATACCTAAAAACATTATGGCACAGAAATTTATGTGTACTCATGCTTATAGCAACACAGTCTGTCATAGCTAAATCTTGGAAGCCACCAAAATGACCATCAACTGAGGAATGGTTAAAGACGATGTGATATTTTAACACAATAGTATTAGGTATACAAAGGATAGATTGGTATTTACCCTTTACTGGTAAATGGATATAACTAGAGACTACTACTAAGTGAAATAAATCACACTCACTTATGTAAACATATTTTATCCTTATTGTGAAATCCTGGAAGACTAAATAAAATCTGAAGCATTAAATAATACATGAAAAAAGAAATGGGCTTTTCAAAAGGAAGGAATTACTGAGATGAGCAGAAGGACAAGAGAGGGAGTGGAGAAATGATATATATGTATGTAAGCAAGATAATCTGGATAATTTTACGGTGGATTTATGCTGGTCTGTGGAAAAGAGTAGTTGATGTTTATTATTACTTTTTGCTTGTTTTCTTGTTCTCTTTCATTTTTATTCCTTTACTCTCTTCTTAATTTCTTTTTCTTCTTCTTCCTTCTCCTCCTCCTCCTCCTCCTACTTCTCTCACAGAATAAGACAAAACAATTCTAAAATTCATGTGCAACAAGAAAAGACCTACAATACCTATGGTAATTCTAGACAACAAAGACAAGGCAGGAAGCATCACAATCCCTGACATGAAATTATACGTTAAACCTACTGCAGTAAAAACAATACCATACTGGAAAAAAAGGACCCAAATAATGGGTCCTGATGTTACAGTTCCCGATGTTAGAATAAAAGCTTTCAGTATATGTCCACTTAGCAGGATGTTGGATGTTGGTTTGTCATAAATGGTTCCAACTTTTTGTAGGGATTTTATCATGAATTGGTGACGAACTTTACCAAAATCTGTTTTGCATATATTGAGATGATGATATGATTTTATCCTTAATTCAGTTAATATGGTTTATTGCACTTAGTGATTTATGTACGTTAAAAAATCTATATACATCTAGGATGAATCCAGTATAGTCATGTTGTAAAATCTTTATGATTTGTCACATTCTGTGGACAGCAACTTATGGAGTATTTTCGCATATATGTTCATGTAGTTGTCTTTCTTAGTTGCGTCCTTCTTATCTTTTGCTATCAGGGTCATTTCTGCTTCCAGGAATAAATTCAGGGGTATTGCTTCCCATCGAATTTATTAAAAAGCTTGAAAAGTGGTAGTGTTACATCTTCTATAAATTTTCTGTACAATTCAACTGTGAATTCAGCAAGGTATTTCTTTGTTGGTTTTTATTACATCTTTAATTCCATTGTCTTTTTGAGACAGGGTCTCACTATGCAGTTCAGGTTGGCCTTGAGCTCACTTCTATAGCCCAAGCTAGTCTCAAACTTTTTTTTTTTTTTAGTCTTTTTGAGACAGGGTCTTACTATGCAGTTCAGGCTGGCCTTGATCTCACTTTTGTAGCCTAGGCTGGTCTCGAACTCACAGCGATCCAACTGCCTCAGCCTCCCAAGTGTTGTGATTACAGGCGTGCGCCACCACACCCAGCTATTTTAATTCCATTGAATGATATTGTTTGTATTTAATTTTGATTTTGGTGGTACCAGGGATTGAATTCAGGACCTTGAGCTTGCCAGGCAAGCACTTATTTCACTGAACTATCTCCCCAATCCACTAAGCTATCTCCCCATTCCCCAATATCTTTATATATTTTTGAATCAGGTTTGATAATTCTTGTGTATCAAGAACTTTATTTCTTATGCATTTTCCATTTTATTAGATTAGGACAGTTTTTAAAGTAGTCATAGATGACCTACTTGAATTTTGAAGCATATATTGTGATTTTATCTTTTTCATTCATTTTATTTTACTTATATTTTTAGAGGATTCATTCGCATCTTTTTTATTATTTTATTTTTTTACAATAATTAATATAGTGCATATTGTTGTCTTCATCATCATTGCTCAGAGTACAAGATGCAGACATGATTTCTTGTCTAAACTTCATTAGCACAGATCTTTCTTTTCATTGGATGAAGAGAAATTAGCTGTATATATAGTCCAATAGTCCATAACAGTAGTGAATTATCAGCTTATCTGGTACCTTGACTAACTACATGTACTGATAACTGTGAACTAAGCAAATACACTGAGGATAGCTATGTGTAATACTAAAACCATGCTTCGAATACCTATCATTCTGCTCTTCTAATTAGGCACTACTTCTAATGACATATCAATTATTGCTACACTCTCTCTCAAGTAAATGTCTGCTTAATAATGAAAGAAAGAAAGAAAGAAAGAAAGAAACAGGTAATAAAAGAGAATATGAGACAAGGAAAAAGGCCATAGAAGTGTACCGCTACAATTTTGTAAATGGGTTAAGTTCCTAAATCTCTTTGTAACAATGTGCAATTGTGTTTCTTTTATATTCTATACAGATTTAAAGTTTAGAATACCAAAAATTGATGGAAAATACCTGTTTCCTGTTATATCTGAGGTGTTTTATATTCAGAAAGACAGTGATGTTAAGTTCAAGAACCTATGTTATAGGGTATAATATCATTAAGCTTCTCTTCTGGAGGGTTAACAACTTAAGTTGGAAGATCAAATAATTAGAAAGAAGGGCTACAAGAATAGCCGATATATTGGCTCTAGACCTTCAAGGTCAGTGAGGACACAGGGCATAAAAAGAACCTGCACTTTAATAACCTATAACACGGTGGAGTCCCAAATTGCCTGTTCAAGGAGATTATGATGCCACAGAGGAAAGTGATCCATGATGTATAATATGCCTAAGGAGAGTCACCTAAAGATAAAGCATTCTCTCAGGCTTTCATAGAGAGCAAATTGGTCACGCTTCAGCCATGAGTCATCCAGATTACTGACACTGACAAAAGCTCTGAAAACTACAGCACAGGGTTTCAGGCTGAACCCTGAGAGGACCTGACTGAACTTGTCAAATACAAAAGTTACATTTTTTTGCAATATATATCTTGCTTTATCCTGATTTTAATCATCCAGCAGAAAAGTCTAACTGTGATATATAAAAATGAAAGCCATATTAATATGTTAAGTTGTAAAAGGCTCAAGTCAACAGCTTCCAATAATGTTTTTTATTTATAATTGTATTGATTTTAGTATTTTCTTTCCCTTTTTTATATAATTGCCTAAGGGTCTGTGAATTATATTTTTCTTTCAAAGAACAAAATATTTGATTCATTAGTTCTTTATTTTGTTTTCTTAGCCTCTACTGCATTAATTTTTTCTCTTATCTTTAAAGTTTTCTCTTGTGTGAGCTATTGACTTTAGCTGTTTTTCTACTTCTGGAAGTTTGAGGTGCATCATTAAGTTGTTTGCACTTACTCTGTTTTCTGAACAATGTATTCACTGCTATTAATTTCCTTCATAGGACTGCTTTTATCATGTTCTATAAGTTCCTATATGTTGCATTGTCCTTATGATTCAGTTGTAGAGACTGTCCAATTTCTTCTTTGATTTAATGTGTGACTCACTGGTTGTTCAAGGGGGCACTATGTAATTTCCATGAAGTTTATGAAGTTCTTGTAGTTTTTTTGCCATTGATTACCATTTTTATTGCGCTGAAGTCCGATAATATACATAGGATTATTTAAATTCCTTGGCATTTACGTAAGTATGTTATATGAGCTAATATGTGATCCATTTTGGAGAGTATCCCATGTGTAGCTTAGAGGAATGTGTATCCTGATGTCGTGGAGTGAAACTCTCCATAGACATCACTTGTTTAAAATTGTTGTTCAGTTTCATATATATATATATATATATATATATATCGATTGATCTTCTTGTAATGGTGGGGTATTAAGGTCCCCTAATACAATTGTATTAGTGCTTATTTGATTTTTTATATCTGTTAATATTTGTTTTATAAAATTGAGTGCATTGACATTTGCTGTATATATATTTATGACTATTATCTCTCCCGCTTGGATTGATCCCTTTTCAAGGATATAGAAACCTTTCTACCTCTCTTAATTACTCTTGGCTTAAAATTCACTTGGTCTCCAAATAGAATAACTGCCCCTATCTTTTTGTGGGCTTCTTGTCACATGGAATATTATTTTCTATTCTTCAACTTATCATCTATGGATATTTCTGAGTTAAATTAGTTTCTTGCATGGAACATATTGTTGAATCTTCCTTCTGGAGACATTCTGCCATGCTGTGTCTTTTCATTGTTGAATTGAGAATATTAGCCTTGTTGATTATAACTGATATGTATTGACTTATCTTTGATGTATTATTTTCTGTTACTGATGCCTCTCCTTTTCTCATCTTGATGGATGGATACCTTCCATTGGGATTCATGTGGATGTAATCTGTGTTATTTCAATAATATCCTTCAAAAGATTTCAGAGTTCTTATTTGGTGATCATAAATTTTCTCCTTGTTCTTTATGATAGAAGACAAAGATCTTATTTTTCCATCAATTTTGAAAGATAGTTTGGAAGATACATCAATCTGGATTAAAAGTTCTTTTCCTGTAGGACTTGGAATAGTTTAAGCTCTACTTGACTTGAGGGTTTGTGCTGAGAAATCAGCTATGATTCTGGTGTTCATCCCCTTATAGGTGATTTATTTATTTATGCCATAGCTTTTAAGATTCTTATGTTGAATTTCTGGAATCTTGTTTATGGTATTCCTGGTTGTAGGTTTTTTAAATTTGAGATTTGATTGTGATATGTGTCACTGAATTGTGTTACCTTTTTAGAAACTCGAGAAGTTTTCAGCCTTGACATCTGTGAACAGCTTCTTTTTTTTTAAAATCACATATGCTATCTCCTGCACTTTCATTAACTCCAACCAGTCTTGACTTTTGACTCATCCAGCAGCTGCTGGATTGATCCATATTTCCTTGCTATTATTTATTTATTTATTTTTGCTGTACTGGGGATTAAACTCAAGACCTTGCACTTGCCAGGCAAGTACTTATTCTACTGAGTTATCTCTCCAGCCCCATGGAGAACAATGATGAAATATTGAAATCCACTTTACAACCCTGAAAGTTAAGCAGAGTGAAAGGTGCAAATTATTCAACAGAAACTGCTGATGCTCAGTGAAAACTTTAAACTTTTGTGTGTGTAACATGCTCCATTCCTGTTTATTCTCTCCATCTGTGCAGTGACTTTTAAAACAAACAAACAAAAAACCCCCTCATAATCACAGTGAAAACTAGCATCTCTGATGAAGCACAGCAGGGTGGGAGCTCCTTGAAGGCCACAATCTTGGATAATTGTGATCGTTTCATGATTTTGAAGGTTCCCCAGAACACACTATGTACAGCATGTTTTTACTTTGTCGCAAATCTTGTTTTTGCATAGCTGAAGTGAAGCTGCCTTTCCTGTGGGGTATGTGTTAGAAACTCAACCTAAAACTGTAGCCAGGGGCAGCACTGGATAGTAGCTGGTGTAAATCTACATTTGTACAATTTTGGTAAATCAAACAGTTGAAATAAAAAGAGGGAGAATGAGATGCCTGCGTAGAACACTGAAAAGCTTTAACATCATTTGTTATTTGGAGGATGTGCACAGGGTATGGGTAAATTTAAGACTGTGTACCTGCTCTGGAAGGGAGAAGGCCTGATCTTATGTCTGGTTAAAGTTCTCCTGTAAATGCTATAAGTGAATTATAAGAGTTTTAAATTATGTTACTTAACATTGAAGGAATATCACCTGTATCCATAAAAACACAGGTAAAAATAGTTATTTGGGTAAATATAAACGGCATTATATAAAACATTTCATTCCAAATATATTTTTCTTGTCTTTTATTTGAACAAACCATTGCATAAGCAATACTGATGATTTTGTTTTGATGGACAGGTGTTATATAAAGGCATAATATGCACAATAGTAGCGGACCAAAGACCAGAGGCAATGTGATTGTACTATCATCAGTTAAGTTGCTAATTGTAATCTGCAGAGCAATACTAATGAAAAATTTTAAAAAATAGAAGAAGGTAGAAGAGAATTAAAGTAGTACATATCTATTTACTGTAAAATTGTGGAAATAAAAAATAAGAAAACATATTACATAATACAGAAAAATACAGTCATAAATTATACTTTATGAACAATTGCATTAAAATAAATATATTAAATATACTCCAAATAAATGGTATAGTTGACTAGACTGAATTTGAAGACTAGTTAAGAAATAATAGCATAATATATTGAACATAGAAGAATAGAAATAATATATAACATGCAAGCAGTAACTACTGAATAGAGAGGATAATATTATTATTACTAGATAAAATAGATTTCAAGATATGTTGTCAATAGCCACAAGGAAGGACAGTAATAATGACAAAATGACTCAATCTATAAAGACTATATAACATAATAATAAGAACGACAATAATAATAATAATAATAATAATAATAATAATTTATACTCTTAAAAACAAAGCACCAAAAAAAAGTGACAACTGGCAGACAGAAATATGAAATGCAACAGAAATAACTTGGAGTCTTCAATATATCTCTTTAAATAATGCAAAATAAATAGTAAGAGATTAAATAGAGCCAGGTATGGTTGCACATGCTTGTAATCCCAGCATGTAAAAGGTTGAGGCAGGGCGATCATTGCAAGTTTGAGAACAGCCTGTGCTAAAAAGTGAGTTCAAAGCCAATCTGAACTAAATATCAAATCTGAGAGAGAGAGACAGAGAGAGAGAGAGAGAGAGAGAGAGAGAGAGAGAGAGAGAGACATGATTATTCATGTCTACCTAATGACCAGTAACAGAAAAATTGCAAATGATGTTGAAATTCACTAAACAAAGTAACATGAATTTCACATTATTGTATTGCATAACATTGTCTTTAAATTAGTTTTTCATATTAACAGATATATTCATGCAAAATGAGAAGGAAGAAAAAAGAAAAAAAATATAAGAAGACAATAAAAGTAAAAATAATTGAAAATTTAGAAAAAAGACAAAACAAATTAAGGATAAACTGCTCCTTTCCATAGAACAGCAGAAATCCACAGTAGAGTTGTCCAAACCATTCTGGTTACATATATAGATACATCTCTTTCCCCTACTTCCTCTCCTATTCTCTTCAACTCAGTAATTCCTTCCTTTTAAAGAGGTTCATTCGCTTTTCACAGTATCTATTGTACCATTCAGATTTTATTTTCTCACACTATGGAAATAATGCTTGCATATGTGAGTCTGATTATGTTCTCTAGCAGCATCCATCTACTGATTAAAGCCTCCTATTTATCTTTTTTATTGCTGAATAATACTTCATTGTGTAAAAATACCACAACTTCTTCATACATTCCTTAGCTGATGAGCATTTGGGCTGCTTCCAAGAATTAGTTATGACAAATTGTGCTGCTATAAGCATGGGTGCACATAAATAACTGTGGTATGATGTTTCAGTTTTTCTGGAAAAACACTGGGGAGGGGAATAGCTGGGTTGAATAGGGCTCCAATTTCCTTCTGAGGAAATTCCACAATGATTTCTATAATGGTTTTAACAGTATGCACTACTACCAACAGTGAAGAAGAGTTCCTTTTCCCCCACAACCTCTCAATCATTTGTTATTTGTAGACTTTTTGATGATGCCATTCTTTCTGGAATGAGATGGAATCTTAATGTTGTTTTAATTTGCACTTCTCCAATGACCAATGATGTTGAAAATTTTTTCATATATTTGTTTGCCATCTGTATTTACCTATTCTATTTTATATGTAGCTGTGGAGTATAACTTGAAACTAAGAGTATTATGCCCTTTGCCTTTCCAGTGTTGCCCAGAAATTGCTTTTGTTATTTTTACTCTCTCCTGGTTGTATATAAATTTTAGTATTGTTTTTCCTAGTTCTTTAAAAAGTGTTATTTGTGTTTTGATTGACATTGTATTACATCTATTAACAGCTTGTGAATTATGGTGTGGCAATTCTGACTATGTTGGTTTTGACTTTCGAGAAGCAGGGGACCTCTTCTGCATCTTGTGATATCCTCTACAATCTCCTTTCTCAGAGCACAAAGCTTTTTACTATTAAGTTATTCCACTTTATTAGTTGACTTCTTATTGGTTAAATTAATTTCTAACTACTTCATTTTTCTTGTTCCTATTGTCATATATATTGTTTCCAATATTCATGTCTAAATTTATTATTGGTGTACTGGAATGCTATTGCCCTATAAATATTGACTTTGTGTCTAGGGCATTTGTATTTGAAAAATAAATACAAATTTCTATTTAGCTACTTGGAGGTACTAGAGCTCAGAATTTATTTACACATGCTGCCATTATTAATTTAGGGTGCTGATATTTACCTCACGTTTTTTTAGCCTTGGAGCTAATATTTGTGAAACATTATCCTAACAGGCAACTGTCCTGCTGCAGACCAAAGTTTTCACACAGGTCCATCAAACAGGAGTCCACCTTGACATGGCTTCTCAATAATGCGTGTGTAGTTTTCCTAAAAAGATGAAAAATATAGAACAAAAGAAAAAGCCACAATGTACAAAATAGTCTTGATGACGTTCTCCCTAATTTTGAAAACTTAGAAAAGAATAGTGAAAGTTTCGTATCACTTCCTCACACATCTTTGAGAAAAGAAATCTCTCTGGATAGAAATAGATGCAAATGCTCCAGTTCCCTTTCCCATCAGATCTGAGCACTGGCCTTGGTGGTTATAAAGGAGGAAAGGAAATGCCGAGGCTGGCCTCACAGCCTTGTAGTCTGGCATATAGCATGTAGGATACTTTCAAACAAGGTTAAAAAAAAAATAGATGTGAACCTCTAATTTCATGCAGCTCCATTTGCATTATGGAATGTATCACCATCATAAACAATGTGCAAACTCTATTATTTCACACTGGAGATTTACAACACTACCAAAAGGTTAATGTCTAAGCACTTAACCAGAAATAGCTATGCGGTACATATTATCTCATATGAGAACAGCCTAGAAGATATATAACTTGTCATTTTTTCAGTACACTAAACTTTTGGACTGGCAGAGTTAATATCAGAGTATATTTTAGTAAAATTATTAGCTCTTATACTTAAATCCAGTATTTGACTTAGCTTCTATTAATATATTGTATATATGAGACAGTGAAAAACTTTTGTTGAATATTCTTGAATAAAAGATCTCACCCATACGAAGTTAATTTACTTACACAAGTATAATATAAGAATTCAAGTAATCATGTTTAACATAATTTACTTTTTTGTTTTGGTGCCAAGGATCGAATTTAGGGCCTTGCGCTTGCCAGACAGGTGATTATTGCCTCTGAGCTATTTCTCCAGCTCTACTAGAATAATTTAAATTAATATGAATAAGGATGGGATTTTTCTCCAGTTTTAAATTTAAAGAAATCATAATTACAATAAGTCAGTTTTAAAAATTTACCAACTACTCTACTGTAGATTAGAAGCTTAGAATCAACATGTGACTATAAAGTGTAAGTTCTAAACTGAAACGTTAACAGACTATTTCAATATTACTAATTTCAGAAGAAATAGCTTAGCTGATAAATACAATTAATTATCTATTAGTTTTTGGTGATACTTCATACACAATTCTGTGTTAAACAGAAAAGAATGTTTATAAATTTAGATATATTTTAGTTTTCTTACTATATTCTACTTTTAAAATAAATACCTCTTAAAATGTGAAATGTGTAACAATAAAAACCATAGCAATAAAATTCCATTTTGTTTTAAAATAAAGCAATATTCCTAACAATTGCTTGGTTGTATTCTTATGCACGCTGAAGTTGGATAATTTTCTCAGATATATTTGGCTCTCTTTTTAAATTTATGTACTCATATTTAGTCAGACAATTTCAAAACTTTGCCCATTTTTTTGTATTTTATTTTTAAAAGATTTATCTTAATTTATATTGGTCTGTGTTAATTGTACACATAAAATTTATTGGATACAATATGATGTTCTAATATATGTATGGGATCAAATAAGGATTAAAATGAATATCACTTTAAGCACTTATTTTATCTTCATAGTGAGAATGTTAAAGATATTCTCTTCTAGCTGCTTTGAGTTGTACAATGTACTATTGTTTGCGTTAGTCATGCCCCTGTGTAATAGAACTCTAGAATGTCTTCTTCCTGCATATGACACTGATCAATCTCCCTATCCTGAAACCTCACACTTTACATTTTGTACACTTTTCATTTATTTCTTATTTAAAATAATAAATCAAGAGAAAAATGAAAGAATAGTGTTATGAAGATTACAAATCAGTAACATATTTTATACATGTGCTTCATCAGTCTCTCCCTGCACATACACATACTCGTGTGCACACCCATGTATATTAACTTTATTTTCCTACGTCTTCTTAAGCTTTTAGATTATGATACTTTACCCTTAAGAACTTCAGCAAAAACCTCCACGGAGCAAGTACAGTGTTCAACATAATCCTATTAATTTTTTGAGATTAATTCTACTCTCTAGCAATGGTCCATATCCAAATTATACTCATTGATCTCATATCATCTTTTATATTTTACTTCCTCATTGAAGTCCTTTCAAGGATATTTGGATGCTGCATCTGCAACAGTCTTGCCATAAGACTGCAGCTAAAAACACTCCAGCAGAGAGCTTTATTTTTCCCAGAAAGAACGGAGGCTATGATTCTTAAATTTCATCATCAAATCCTTTTTCTGGTAATCACTTTTTTTCTAATGTACCATTTCACTAAGGGGATTTCCTTTTAGCACTCACAGCTTCTGGGGTGGATTTTGTGACCACTTAGCAGAAGAAATTTGAGCTCTCTATGTAAGTGACTTGAACATATTGCTATCAACGAAAAATAGAAGTCTGTGAGCTGAAGTTCCCAGTGGAGTACCCCTAAGGGTCAATGATGAATACTAATGTTTCCAGGAGCAGAGCTTTCAGCACAGACTCTTTCATTAACTTTTTGTACATGAGCAGTGGCCTGAGGGAAAGGAATTTATGACTTAGAAGTGGTAAATGGGTTAGTTGGGCAGGAGCAACCCAGAAATGTTTGGTTTAGGAGATCCTAGACAGAGTCAAGCAAATGGAACAAAAATTGTGGGGCTCCTTTAGTGCCATAATATGTTCCATCTGAAAACACCCATCTCACAGATAGATGGGAAGAAAGAACAGTTCAATTTGATGTATGAGGCCATGAACAGAGATACTGTAGTGACAAGGATGGAGAAGAGACATACAAGATACTTACCTGGGAACTCTTCTGGAACTTCATCCTACTCAGTAGAGACTATCACTCAGAACCTGATTTGTTCTCCTTATCAGTGGAAGTACCATCTTTTGAGGCTTATTGAAAGACTTCTTGATAGGAAGCCCTACATAATATTATATCAGAGAAGTTGATTTATAACTAAGTAAGTGGAGTTATAAACCATGAATTCCACTTATCTTTCTGTTACCCACTCATCATGGCAGCCAATAGGATACCAACTTGGAATGTTGTGTACTTATCCAAGGTGACCTCACAGATAGTACCTTATAAATGAAACATGCACAGTAAGACAGTGTTGGCTATGCAGAGAAGTATGACCGCTGGAAAAATACTGGGCTCTGAGAACAGAGCTGCACAAGTATGTTTGGGCCCAGAATTCATTTCAAGAGCCACTTTTGGAATTCTCCCAACCTAGTGAGGTTTGAGTTTAACAGGTGTGGCTCTCAGGTCAGTACGTTGTGCATCAAAGAGCGCAGAGTTCACTGATTCCAAAGCCCAAGTACCACCATGTTGGAAATTGTTATTCCACAGCCACCCAGGAGAAGAAACAAGTCGTCATGTTGGGAGGCATTAAGTAATATCCTGAAAAGCCAGTGCTGCTACTAAATAATAAAAAATCAAAAGTAGATCTGACATCAAAGAATGTAAAGTATTCCTGGAACACTTTACTTTTAGTATGCACCATATACAGAAAATTGAAGCAATCTTAAGCAGCATGGATTAAGAATAATTTAATAATTAAAACTATTGTTGCTTCTCTAGTCTAGCATCCTACTTGCATTGCAGGGCTGGCTTAGTGTGAAGAAACACTGGAATGGGCTTCACAGGAGGATGATGGAGAATATAAATTATGATCATCTGATTGGTTAGTGCAGTAGACATGGTATTGTGTTGGAAGCCTCTTGGTTTGAATGATCTGCAGTTTCTGGCTTTTTGAATACGCTCAAAAAGAATGAATTGATGTAGGGAACTACTATGTGCAAATGAATCACAAGTGAATTGTGTCTGGTCAGACTTTATTCCTACCCCAACTTTTGCTCCAAATTTGCTATAGCAACTTACACTTTTAGCTTGGTAGCATATTGTCTGCACTGGTTATTTCTTCGGCCTATTATCATTGCATAAGATCAGCGCTGTGCTCTGCCCAGACACCTTCTGTGCACAAACCATAAGAGAGGAAGAATAACATTTGTGGAAATCCTTGCCTAACGAGAAACAAGACTTAGTTGAATAACTAATTCTATTATTTTATGTCTAGCAAGACAAAT
Organism: Myocastor coypus; assembly: GCA_004027025.1. NCBI lineage: Eukaryota > Metazoa > Chordata > Mammalia > Rodentia > Myocastoridae > Myocastor > Myocastor coypus. The sequence continues at coordinate 59,550 of PVJA010005320.1, read as the reverse complement.
GCATTTCACATAACACTGAAGCTTTTTCCATAATAAATGAGTCTAGTAACCCCAGATAACTAATATTCAGCATAAAACATAACTTCATATTGCATCCAATAATCAGCTGTGGGCAAATCTTTGTATTAGGCTCTACTTTTGGATAAGAAAAAATGAATCCAATCTAATATATCTATGAATATTTTTATTATGTAATTTATATGGTTTGTGTGCTTAGCAAACACTTTCCCAGAGAAACTAACTGTCCTCATATATTCACTATGTCTAGATAGGCTCAGTATCAGTGTAAGAGAACCCCTGAAATTTATAGGCTTAATATTATGGTCATGGAAGTAATGAAAATACAGTAGTAGTAAATGAAAGATCAATGTAATAAAGTATTAAAAACATAAAGCCATCTTGAAAGTGAATGAACCGTAATATTTTATTCATTCATCCATGCTTCCCTTCCGTTTAAATTTATTTTACTTATGATCTTGGAGAATACAAGTGATTCAAAGCTCTCGTAGTCTGCCTCTATTCTGATCATTAGCAGATTTCCTTTTGTGATTGGGTTGTGATTGAGTGGACGTGGAAGCATAGTGAGAGCTTCTGCATTGACAGGTGGGCTTTGGAAGGTAAATGGGTCATGGGAGCGCTACACCTATGGGCGGGAGTTACCCACTGAACAATACACACGTGAATGTGTGCTTAGGCTAAGGAACTGGCTGGGTTGGGCCAATGGAGTCGGATCTGGGGGCTGTAGTCATATCCTCAGGGCCTTCTTTTCTCTTGCTGCAGTCCCCCATCAGGACTTTCCGTCATGCCATTTCTGCGTTGAAGACAGTCTATCATGGAATAAACTCTCTAAAATAAGTGTTTTTTTTTTTTTTTTTTTTCTTTTCTGTTTATGTATTTGGTACAGGGTCTCATTACACATCTTGAACTGTCCTCCTGTCTTAGCTTTCCCAGCCCTGGGATTGCAGGACTCCAGTGACTGAGTCAACGCACCTGAGTGCAGGGCCTGTGTGGCTTATGGAATCTGGAATCAAAAGCTATAGAAGAAGTTCAAAGTAATTTTCTCCTTCTTTAAATTGAAAGTGTTGGGTATTTTATTCCAGTGTGTAGGAGCTGACTAACACATACAATAATGAATATTGGTCCTTTATGACTATGTCAGTGGTTTGTTTGAAAAATACTTTACCATCCATATTGCCTTAGGGAGCATAACCTTACTGATGAAAATCATTAGGAAAATGACTTGTCTCACACTGTATTGTTCTTTCTCTTAACTCCCAGTTTCTTTGGAAGAAACTTTAATTAGTATTTAGTAAGAAGTTTAAAAAAGTGTAGCTGAAGCTTTGTCTTATGTTATCTGTCTGTCTGTCTGTATCTATCTGTTTTTTTAATATACTGGGAATTGAACTCAGGCTCTTTGCAATGAGCTACACCACAATTTTTATTTATATTTTTCATTTTGAGACAATGTCTAACCAAGGCAATAAATTTCCCTTCATAGGTTGGAACTTGTGATTTTCCTATTTCATCTTTCCAGAGCATAGGGATTACAAATGTGTGTCACAATATCAGGATTTAATAAACTGCACTGATATGCAAAACTTTGACCAAATGTAGTTGCTTATGCCTGTAACTCCAGCCCTCTGGGAGACTGAGGCAGAATCACCAAATTTGTTGTTAGTCCGGCAATATAACGATACCCTCTTTTGAATTTAAAAGAAAATAAATAAATAAGGGCCAGCCAAATAGTTTAGTGGATCAAAGAACTTGCTTAAGCAGATGCAATGGCCGGGGTTTGATCCCTTGAGTGTCATACTGCCTCCCGCAAGGGCACGCTGAGACAGCAATTGAGACTGGGCCTGGTGGCTTGTACCTGTAGTCCCAGCTCTTGGGAGGCTGAACACAAGTGGATCACTGAGTCCAATCTATGTAGTTAAACTCTGTAGATCCCATACTAAATTCAAGAAAATAAATAAATGAAATAAAATAAATAAAAAAGGATAGGGAATATATCTCAGTGTTAGTGTTTGCCTAGGAGATACTGCCAAAACATTATGTTACTAAAGATTCTGGTTTCATATTATTATAAAATTCCTGTAAGCCATAGGATAAAATATATTGGATATTGTAACATATTAAAATCACACCCTTAGGCTGGTGAGATAGTTCAACAAGTCTAAAGCACCTACTTAGGCAAGTGCAGGAACGGGTTCCATCCCTGGCACCACATGTTGTGCCAGCCCTGCCCCTAGGGCAGGCTGAGCCAGCCTAAAAATAAAATAAAATAAAATCACACCTTTTATCAAATCTGGAGAAATGAATAAGTGCTGCTCCCTAATGGCTAGGGAACATCTCAAGGTACTAACAAGCTCTGGGGAGTGGGGAATAAGTCAGGGTAATAGGATGTACCAGCTTGTTTTGATAGTATTGGTAAGGTACCAGTGGGGAAAGCTACTATATTTTCAGGCCACTCTTTAATTCCAATGTGTATGCTCTGTGTCTGTGTGTGTGTGCTTATGTGTGTGTCTGTGTGTGCAAGAAAATAAGGTGGAGATTAAAAAGGAGGAATCACTGAATAAAAAACACAAGTGGCATGATTATTGGTTTGACAAATAGAGTTCGTCACTGAAATAGTGGTGAAATTTAACCAAAATGAAAACTACATCTGCTACTTGATGATGGTTGATTGTTATAGAGGTAGACGGAGATCCCATAGCATTCTGAGAATGTCCAGGATTCCTAGGGAAGAGCCATAATGGTTCATTAGAAAACATGTTTACAAATCCAAAGCTCCTCAAACAAGGATACAATTTGGAGAAATGAGAGCTCTTACTTTCTGGAGGAGATTCAGCAGGAGAAGTTTTTTGAACCTGGAAAACACATGTCAATACTAGTTACCTTGCCAGAGCTTCATGATGTAAAGTTGCTTTGACATACTATGTGTTCATAAATACTTATTGATACATTATTAGGGTTAGATTAAGTAAATCAGAAAAAAATGAATGAATAGCATCACTTGTCAAGATACATGCTAGGACCAGATAGATTGCATAGGATGTTGTTTACCTAAATTGTGCCAAGTGGTTCAGAAATAATTTAAGTATTTGGTGGTTTTAAAAAGAAAGAGAATAATCTTAGGAGCAATAGGACTTTTAAGAATGATGAAAAATATAAGGAAGCTGAAAAGTATATTAAAACACATTAGAATGTATCAAAAAAAGAATATACATCAAGGTAAAATGATCACACTATATGCATTCAACATGCACATTAAGAAAAGCGTTATGAATTACCATTTCTCATCTGAGTCTTGCAATTATTGCCAGTTTGTATCTGAGGCAATAACATGATGATTCTTACTCTTAATCTCTTAAGGAGACAGGGGAGATTCAAAATATATTGGTCCTAGAAACTGGAAGCTAACAAGAAACATAGTGCCAAGTGTAGTAATTGGAATTTTCTTAATGACACGTTAATAGGTGCCCAGAATATTGTTGATTGCCTGGCATATAACTGCTTACTGGCCAAATAACAACTCAAGGCTTGTTGCCAAATTACTAGCACAAGACCAGACTGATTCATTACCCCATCCTTCTCTGCACACTTTCGTATCCTTTTTTGACAAATATTTAATGAGAGGTTGTTGATTCAAATGCATCATTACAAATATCATAACAGCAAACAATTCTAATATTTTATATAAGAGTGAAATGGGCTAATGAAATTCAACTGGAATCCCTGTTGAAAAAGTCAAATTGTTTTTAGTCATGTTCTAGCACTTATAGTTGTATGATGTTCATTTAATTTTTATCTTAAAGATTTTATGTCTAGGTGCCTAATGTAGAATATTAACTCCCCATAATTATTTCTAATTATCCCTGCATATGTTTCATACATGATAAATGCTGTTCACTCCTTTTTTAGTTTTTGGAGTTACTTAATGTGATTGGAGGCATTTTCTGAAATTTTTTACATGATATTTGAAATTTTATCCGTATACAAAGATTACTCAAATATTTCACAGCTTAATTCATTTGATCCTTTGTCATGAAGCTGGCTCATTTCAATGTTAAAATGGGGTTAACAGTATTATAATTCTTTCTATCCTATTTTCTCACGGCCACTTCCTTCTCTAGAAGTTAATGGAAAAGTTTAGCATTATAAAATATTGGTTTGTCGGGCATGGTGGCACACGCCTGTAATCCCAGAACCTGGGAGGCTGAGGCAGGAGGATCGGTATGAGTTCGAGACCAGCCTGGGCTACAAAAGTGAGCGCAAGGCCAATCTGAACTGCATAGTGAGACTCTGGCTCAAAAAGACAAAAAAAGATATATATATATATATATATATATATATATATATATATATATATATTCATCTGATATTTTCTTGACTTAGGGTTACTTCAAGCCCTGCAAAGAAGGATCTGAATCTGAACCGTGGTAGCTTTCTCTTTCTTATTTACTGCCACAACTCACAACTGCCACACACACACACACACACACACACACACACACACACACACATACACACACACCCCTAACATGCCTCTTGCTATATTTCAAACCTTCTCAAGGGTCTTATATGAAATGTTCACGTGGTGTTAACAATGCAGTTTTTAGAGTTGCACTGCCAGAGTTGGATTCATGGCTCAATTTTTCCTTGGCTAATTATGTGGACAAGGTTTTTCACCTCTAAAATCCACCTCTTCACATTGTAAGATGACAATAAAAGCAGTACCTCTAACTTTAGCACATTTTCGTGTTGAAGGAGACAATCAATGCAAAGAACGTATCGGTGCCATGATAGGCATGTAGTATATGCTTGATACATAATAATGATGTTTGTTTTAGTGAAATGTTCAGAACAATATATGCAGAGTGACCTAAGTAACCGAGGTAGAAATGAAAGTAATTTCATTAAAATGCTAAGTGTTAAAATAAAAAAATGTAAAAGTAGAGTAGGCATCTCTGTGGTTGTTATTGTTGTCAGGTAGAATATCCCTATTTTCTTGGAATGGAAAAATACATACATACATACATACATACATACATACATACATACATACCACTTTTGTTCCCCTGAAAGAAATCTAATTCATATGGTTCAAGTAAAGTGACATTGTGTCTCAGTTTTCCCCATATGTGTAGAAATTAGGTGCACGTCTCATATTTGCTTGAACAGGTCCGCATCTCACTGAGCCATGTCATTTCAGAGAAGGATATATGCACCAGTACAGTCTTTAAAGTTGGGAGATCTACATTTTGAGAATCACGAGTCTTTTCCTTTCTTTGTTGTCATAAACCTTAACATGTCAACTACCAGCTTTCCACAAAATATAGATTTACTTAAGTACAATGCCAAATGGTAAATAAATTTCAAATATAGGAGGGAGAGGAAAAGATAGCACTCTTGGATTTCTTGAGCTCTCAGGTCTGATTTTACCAAGAGCTAGAGGTAGTCTTGGATTTTGTGATTTTATGAGCAAACATAAGATAGAATTCCAAGCTTGATAATACTTATTGGTATTAAAATAGGCTACTAATTTAGAATCCTTAACTATAATTTTCTTCATAATAAAACAAAAATATTAACACTTACTTAGTTCATAAGATTTTAGGAAGTTCCATGACATAGTATTGGAGAAAATATGATGCCTACTTATCCAAGAGGAATATATTCTAAGAATTTAATGGAAGCTTAAGACTGCAGGTAGCACAAAACCCTATTCCTACCAACATTTCCTAGGTCCATATTACAAAGCCTAATTTTTTAAATTAGATGCAGTAAAAAGATAACAAGAACTATTAATAAAATAAAACAACTATAGCAATATACAGTGATAACTTAAAAAAACTTATCAAATACTTGTTTCTGAAAATTTCCATGTAATATTTCCTGACTGGAGCTGATTATGGAAGTTAAACTGCAGATACAGGGAAATTACTATGTACAGTGGTCTACTACTGGTTTTCATCTTCTTATAAAGCTAATATTGAAAGAAAGGCATAATGACATGCATTAAATTTTGAAGTCATTAAGGTAGGTATCTGGGGCCTGGCAGGATGGCTCAGGGGTTTAAAGCGCCTGCTTGGGAAAGCTTGGGCGGCTTCAGGGACCATGGTTCCATCCCCGGCACCACATGCTGCACCAGCCCTGCCCTTGGGGCAGGCTGAGCCAGCCATAAAAATAAGTGAATAAACAAACAAAGGTTCTGAAACAAGAAATAAATAAATAAATAATTAATTAATTAAAATTAAAAAAATAAAAGTAGGTATCTGTTTTTATTTTGTAATTTTTATTACTGTTAATAAGAAATAATAATGAGACAGTTTCAAAACATGTTAGTAGTATGTCCTCAGTCATTAATACAATGCATATTGTTGTCCTCGTAGTAGTTATACAGAGTACAGGATGCAGACATGATAATTTTTCTAATCATTATTGGTACAAAAGTTTCTTCTGATTGAACTAAGAAAAAGTAGTTGTATATATAGTCCAATATTCCATAGTAGTAGTGAGTTATTATAAAATAAAGTCGTTTTCTGGAGCAATGTGTAAAACTGCTACTGCATTTGAGAGATACCATGTAAATTATAAATACTCACCTTTATGCCTAAACATTTAGTAGTGAATGTTCAGACATTTACTAGTGAATACCACTTTACTAGTGAACAAAATAGAATGAATCCAGGCATGGTAGTACATGCTTATAATTCCAGCACTAGGGAGGACTGCTGTGAGTTTGAAGCCATGCTGAGCTACATAGTGAGTTCAAGGCCAGCCTGAATCACATACTGAAACCTGTTACAGAAAAAAAGAATTCAATAAATAGATTCATTTATACTACCTACATCTTAGTATCTACTGAATATATAATTTCAGTATTTTCCTAGTAGAATTGATTGATTGCAAGCTTTAAAACTGTACGCTCAGCTTAAGAACCAGGGTTTTTTACTAATGAGAAGCACATCTATGCACCCTGAGGAAGGAAATCCTGAGGACCCTGTTAAATATATGAATTTTGAGGACTAACATTAACCATTGTGCCTTCTATCATGATGTTAATTATTCTTCCTTATTGAGTATGTGCATGCATGTTTACATATGCATAATTCAGATATAACAGGGAACTAATATTATTTGTTCTTAATATTTTCATTGTACAACATATTGATAGCTTTGGTCTGCCAGAAAATAATTAAAATACATGGACTTTCAATAAGAATGAGTGGATGAAATTTTCACTAAAACTTTAGATTCTAGGATTGGCCTTGGATGATAAGGTGATAAAAAATAATATCTAGAATTCTTTTGATTGTAGATCACTAGTCTAAGTTTCTTCCATCATTTGGGCTATAAAGTTAGAATTAATTATGCCAACTTTAGCAGTCTATTCAGTGATAGAAACAATAAACAACACCAAATTGATTTGAATATATAATTCAGGTTATAACAGACTTTCAGTAGGATGGGTGAGGTGAGTTACAAGAAAGTTGGATAGTGAATGTCAAAACACAGTTAAATAACAGTAATATGTTCGAATTGTTCTATAGAGTAGATTGTGACTATTTATTATAATGTATCATATTTCTTGTTAATAACCAGAATGGAGGATTTTGAAGGTTTCAGACATAATATAATAATAAAGGAAACACTTTACTTTTATAATCACTAAATATCAAGTGCATATATTAAAATATCACACTATCACATAAATGAGTGCAATTATAATGTGTCAATTAAAAATGAAAAAAATTGCTAAACTAGTGATAAATGTTCTGCATCCTGTTTTGATTGTTATTCACTGTATGTATGTATTGAAGTTTGATATCATATCATAAATCTGTACAGATTAAATTTAAAAATAAATTTGTAACATATGATAAAAATGAAATAAACTGAAACCATAACTGTAATATCAACGGTGTTGTAAGAAAGGATGTAATTGGCATTGAAGTGAACTCATCCTGTTCTAAGCCAGAACTGAGTCTCTGATGTATATCTGGGCCTTAAGGGATGTCTTAAGTCCTGAAGCTGTCCTCATTCTAAATTCCATCTTTTAAAGGTGTTCATGCAATAACTTCAAATTTAATATTTTTTTTAAAAAAAAAAGTTCTATAGTTTGCCTCTTGGTTTTATTTTCTCAGAAGAACTCTTAACAACTGGCATTCTGTGCAGTGCATGTCGAGAGATTTTCCAGTTGGATCAAGCCTAATCTGATCATAAGGCTAGAGTGAGCTGAGGTTGGGAAGAATAAGATACCATCACCATCTGATTTTGCACAATAGTCTCCAGATTTGCACTGTGTTGCTGATTGAACAGACTGTGTACCTTATCATTCTTCATAATTTCTGCAGCCAGGAAACTGTAATGGGATCTTGGTCTCTTGTGATCTTAGCTTAGGAGTTTAAGTTTAGATCCAATCACACAAATCTTAAAAGCATTTCAATCTGGGTGGATAGTTTGGCATTTAAGAAGAGGTATTCAAGGAGAAATCCAAAAGGCATTGCCACAACTACATACACAATCCCTCATGACCTGGTTTTCAATCTTCTTATAAAGCTAATAGTGAAAGAAAGGCATAATGACATATAATTGTATAATTTTAAATTTGTAAAATGGAAGGATTTTATTCCTCAGTCACCAGGACCTGCATAAGGAACAGGACATTAAGGAGAAACAAAGCACATAAAAGGAAAGGTGGTACTGTGTGGGACCTGACCTGTCTGGTGGAGAACCAGTAACAACCCAGCACAGACTTTGTTTATACACAGTAAGAAAAGGTGGTGGCGGGGCACACATGAGGAAGTCAGCACTTCAAGATCTCAGTACTTTTCTGATAATACTGAAAGTAAAACATTCTCAGAGCTATCAGTGATGTAATTAACAGAGAGGAGCATTAAGGCCAGATACCTGCTGAATGGACCTTACTCTAGTTCCAAGGAATCTATTAACCTCCATCTCAGCCATGGCTTGGCTGCTCCCCACACTCAGTAATCTCAAAAAGAAGTGAACTTTAATATGCATTTGAGAAAATCTCTTTGAACATAAATTTGTCTCATTATAAAACCAAATGTAGGGCCAGCCAGAGAACCCAGTGGACTAAAATGCCTGCTTAGGCAGATGCAGGGCTCAGAGGTTCTATCCCCACTGCCTGCCACCCTCAGGACACGCTGAGACAGCAATTGAGACTGGGTGTGGTAGTGCATGCTTATAACCCTAGAACTTGGGAAGCTGAAAACAGGAGAATCGCTACAAGTCTTATCTGTGTAGTGAGACCTTATAGTCACTGTGGACCCTGACCTAAAATTAAAAAAAAAAAATCAAATGTAATTTGGGAGAGCACAATTAGTTCCTATGATGGAAGAGAAAGCATGAACTAACTCTGAGACACTGAGTCTCTTCCTAAAGCATCTTCAAGTTTTGCTTAAGTTATTGCTTGAGATGACCCAGTTTATTCGTACCAGCACAACTAGGAAAACAGTTTTAAAACAATTTGACCAGACTCTAGTATAGAAATATGGATATATGTTGGGATAAGAAAGAATTAATATAGAGATGTGCTAAATGACCTGCAAGGCATGTGGGATGAGGAAAAAGAAAACAGGGCAGCAACAGCTGCGGGAGTAACCAGGAACCCTTGAAACTCAAGGGCACTCTGTTTTTGTGTCCTTGCTTCCAGAGGCCTAGTAGGCTCTCACGTATGTCCTAAACATGAATCTTGGATATATACGGTGGGATCTTGTTATGTTCACCTAAAGTAACCTGAAGGCCGAAACTTGAGTTATATAAAAATAAAGACCAAAGGCAGGGCGGAAGCCTTTTTGCTCTAGCCCTTGCTTTGTTTGCATTGTCCACGTGTCTGCTTGCAGCCAGTGCCAGTGACACTTTCCCAGCAAGTATACACTGCAATTTTTGCTCTTATCTAAACAAGTTTAAAGAAATGAGTTTTCATTACGATGTTGTTGTACATAACAGAGTGCATTTCTTAAAAATTTTACATTAGTGTAATAACATTTGAGTGCAGATCTCTGTAATAAAGATCATGAAATAAGTTTGCTAGTTAGTTGTGAACATAGCTACTTCAAATTTTGATGTGCATTATCAACTTTAAAATGGATTCCAGTGATGACTATTTACTAATGGCAATATTCTCATCACTGATTATCTTTGGTGAAGCCCTCTATAAAGTTTGTGTATTTACTGTTCCTAGCACATCAAGACACATTGTTTTTTGCCTGATAGGAAGGCTTATCTATTGATACTAGTGGTTTCTAACTTCAGAGACACATTTACCTTAATTATTCAGATTTGGATTGATTTTCATCATAATGAAATGAGAACTGCTTTAGATAAAGAAGGGGAAATTTAACATTTAATCTAAGAGCATCGGGATCAGCAAGATAGTTCAGCAGACTAAACACTTGCTTTGGCAAGTGTAGGGACCAGTGTTAGCCCCTGGTCCTGCATGCTGAACCAGCTCTGCCCCTGCTCCCTGGGCACGCTGAGGGACTGAATTCCAGCATAGTGTCACATGCCTGTAATTCCAGTGCTGCGGAAGCTGAAAATAGGAGGATCATGAGGAGCTGAGGCTGCACAGTGAGACCCTGTACCACATACATTAATGGAAATAAATATAAATAAATTAACTAATGGAAGTGGCTTGGGTGAGGACCAGCACCAAGAATTATGGGCAGAATATCATTCTGAAGAGCATAACTGGTGACAAATACAAGATTTATATCAATATTATTCCTCTATTATACTATTAAGTATAAAATATGACATTTTTCTTTTTATTTTATAGATTAGTCATCCTTTTTTTGTCTCCTAATCGTCACTGTACATTTAAATGGAAAAGAATTTTTGAGCATCTTACTGAAATGAGTGACCATAATGATATGAGGAAGTAATGAAATAAAGGCTGCCCAGCACCTGTGAATGATGTGTACTGTTTTGTATTTTAAATAAATAATCTTATTTAAATTTTAGTGAGTTCTTTTTTAGAAGGTTAGGCTGATAATTTAAAAGTTGAAATGACTAAAGCAGCATTAGACAATTAATTATGAGTGACTTTGAGACTCTAGCCTCATCCTTCCTGTTTTGCCTCTTGAAATTCCATTTACATCTTAATTACATATGTGAAGTAATCCAATAAATTTTACATTATTTTGTTTAGAATACTTAGTAAAAAAGATGTAAGATGTACAAACTTGCTTCTTTAAAAGCATGTTTATGAGCTGAACAAACATGAGTGGAATACGTCTACTAAAAGAATCTCAAGTTAAAAATGCTGAGGAAAAGAGTGTGTGCTGATGCCAGGAAAGAAAAAGATGTATACTTGATGTGACTGAAAAATACAGTGAATGCTTAAATTTTAAAAATTTTGTTACAGGAAAAGAGACATTGCCATTAATACTATCCCGAATACTTGCCCTTGCTTCAAACATATCCCATCATTCCTGCCATTTTCCAAAGCAGCCGATTTATGAAGTGCTATAAAAAAAAAAAAAAAAAAATACACTGAGTGCTGTTCCCAGGTGCTGTCCAATGGAAAGATGGACTCCTAGAAACAATCCCATGCATCCTCATTCACCTGATTTACCAGATCTGGCAACATGCACCTTCTAGCTTTTCTCCAAGCTCTAAATAATCCAAATAAACAAACAAACCTTATGCATTGATTGTAGAGGTTGAGACAGCTACTGTAGCACAACTAAGGACAAGAGAAACTGCTCAAACTGCTTGGAAAGTGGCAAGGAAGAAAACTGTGTTGAGATAAATATTCTTAATTAAACATTCACCATTTATAATATATTGTGTGCTATACTTTATATATACATACATACATGTGCTGTCAGTGACATTTTAATGCCTTTGGCTAAGTGACTGGGAAACAACTAAGTGCTGCTTCAAAAATGCTTCCCATTTACTCTGACAGAAAACTCTACCTATAGCAGCCCTGTCTGTATATGTATGAAGTTATTTGGAAGGTGGAGACATGAAACATTTGCTCATTAATGCAGAGCACTTGATACACTGCACACCATAGCCCTTTTGGCATTTTACGTTAGACAAATAAACTTAGACTCACTTCTATAGGAGAGTTATGTGTAGAGATGGCATTTCTGATCATTTCTGACTGGTACCATAAGAAATAATCATTTATCAACCTCAGTAAGAATTAAGAACCTAGGGTTATTAATTTTGAGACATGAAAGGACTTGAATTACATGTTATTAAGACAGTTGATCAAATTGATGAGAAAGTATAACTCAAATATCAATTGTTCGTTGTAGATTTTATTTTGATACCCTGTAGGAGCTACCACACATTTGGAATTTTATGCCATGCCTCCAATAGGCATATCATGTATCATCCTGTCTACATACTGTCACCTACCTATTAATTTAGCAAATGTGTCCTGCTCTTCACGATAGATCTGACTTATGCTGATGTCAGAAACATAGCTTATGCTGGGAATGCTATCGAAGTTTGGCATGCTCATTTGAATGGTTCATAGTTGAGCATAGATGTGTGAGTTTCCACAGGCATGTTTATTTCTAGGAAATCACTTTATTTCTGTATCACACTGAACATATTCTCAGGATAGTGTTGTCGTCTCATGAAGTGAATTGAATTGTCTATTTGCTTATTGATATTTAATAACTTGCTCAATACCAACATATTTGTATTACTATAACAGATACTTAAAATGATTATATTTTTTAAACTTCTTGGCTTTTTCTGCTTTCTCTGATAGATTAAGATCACTATAAATGGATCAGCTTTTCAAAGTTTATAAAATGTTTTGTTGAAAGAAAAATGTTCTTCTTGACCTCTATTTTTCCTTCAGCTACACATATTTTAAAGCTAATGTTTTAGGTCAAGTTTGCTCATAAGTAGGGATCCTAATCCCTCTCAGAATTTCTTATGTTTGGTATCTAGTTTACCGGTAGTCTGGGTTTTTACTTATTAGACATTTTCTTCAAGTATAGTTTGAGGTGATTCAAGCAAAACAGTGAAATGATGCTAAAATTTGATTGCTTTATAGGAACTAGAAAGTTCTATATTTCAGTGCTTTTGAAACAAGTGATCTTTACTAGTTCTCAGTGTTTAAAATATTACCTGAAATAATTTTGGTTCATTGATTAAATAAGAGGCAATTTAATTTTAATTTTTTTGGTTTGTTTTAATGGCCAGCTCAGCCTGTTCTGAGGGTGGGGCTGGCACAGCATATGGTGCTGGGGATCCAACCACATTCCCTGCACTTGCCTAAGTTTGCCTAAGCAGGTTCTTTAGAACGCCGAGCCATCTCACTGGCTCTGGCAATTTAATTTTTACAATAATGTTTCTATGAAAAGGACCTGCATTAATATTTGATTTTAAAAGCTGCAAAATGTGATTCTACCCTCTACACTTCTAATTTGCCAGGCATTTGATCTTGATCAAACCACTGAGATTAAATTATTGTGCTTCTTAAATTTTATTTTTATTTATTTTTACTTTTTATTACTTTCAATAAGAAATAATGTTGTAACAGTTTCAAAATACGTTAGTAGTATAACCACAATGATTAATAGAACGTATATTGTTGTCTTCGTAGTAGTTATTCAGAGTACAGGATGCCAACATGATAATTTTTCTAATCATTATTGGTATAAATATTTCTTCTTATTGAATTACAAGAAAGTATTTGTAGCCGGGCATGGTGGCACACGCCTGTAATCCCAGCACTGGGGAGGATGAGGCAGGAGGATCGGCACAAGTTTGAGACCAGCCTGGGCTACAAAAGTGAGCTCAAGGCCAGCCTGAACTGCATAGCGAGACCCTGTCTCAAAAAGGCAAAAAAAAAAAAAAAAAAAAAAAAAAAAAAAAAAAAAAAAAAAAAAAAAAAAAAAAAAAGAAAAAGTATTTGTATACATAGTCTAATAATCCATAATAGTAGTGGGTTATTGGCAGAACTGGCAATGTTGGAAGCTATTGATTTGAGCCTCTTACAGCTCAGAATATTAATCTGGCTTTACATTTTATGCCTTGTGGTTAAACTTTTCTGTTGGGTGGATTGGGGCAAGTTAAAGAAAGATCTGTATAACAAAGCATGCAATGTTTGTATCTCCCAAAGTCAGTCAAATCCCCTCAGGATTCACCTTGAAACCATGCACAGCACTTTTTAGAACTATTGTCAGTGTCAGCCATGCACTAAACAAAAGTCAAAATGGATTGAAGATCTAAATGTTAAAACAGAAACATTAAATCCCCTGGAAGAGAAAGTGGGAGGGAATCTTGAAGACATTGGGGTAGGCAAACGGTTAAACACTTGAAAGAATAAAGGACAGGGACCTCCTCTTGCCGAGAAGTTTTTCTATATCAAAAGAAATTACTAACAGAGTGAAAAGGCAACCCACAAATATTGAAAAAAAATAATACTCAGACAAATCTCTTCTATTTAGAATTCATAAAGAAATAAAAAATATTAGGGTCCCAAAATTCAAAGACCCAATCCAAAAATGAGCATCTGAAATGAACACACATTTCTCAGAGGAGGAAATACTACAACCTTGTATATACATGAAGAAATGCTCCATATTATTAGCCATCCATGAAACGCAAATTAAAACGACACTTAGATATCATCTCAACCCAAAAAGAATGGCTCTTATAAAGAAATCAACCAACAACAAATGTCGGAGAGGATGTGGGGGTAAAAGGAACACTTCTCCACTGCTGGTGGGAATGCAGACTGGTGCAACCATTATGGGAATCAGTGTGGAGACTCCTTATTTTATTTTTTATTTTTATTCATTTTAATCAGAAAAAAAGATGAAATAACAATGAAACAGCTTCAAAACAGGTGAATAGGATAGTTATAATAATTAATACATTGCATATTATTGTCTTTGTAGTAGTTATTCAGAAGACAAGATGAAGACATGATATCTAAATAATATTTACAAAACTTTCTTCTCATTGAACTAAGAAAGTAGCTGTGTATCTATCCTATCTTGTATACACATATATATATTTTATCACAACAAAATTTTCCTTTATTTAGATTCCCCTGTTTTGTTTTGTTTTGTTTTGTCAGAAATGAGTGTTCCATTGCTGTTAGAGAAGCTGTATTTGGAGAAGTCTTTAAAGGATGTCAGTCAAAAGATTGTAGGTGCTTGAATTCAAATAAAGTAATATTTTTTTGTAGTGTATGCTCAGAAGAATAATATTTTGCTCAGTGGAAATCAGAGTTATTAAATTAATGCTTAATAACTGTTTTAAATTTTATTCTTTCATAGTGTTTATTGAGGGAAGTCTTATATGTGGTACAATGACAATTTAATTATATGTTAAATTTGAATTTGAGACTGAACGTATTGTATAGTAGAGCTCTGTGAATTATACAGAAGGGAAAGACTATGGCCTGTGTTACATGGCGTGTGCTTCATGAAGATTAATTGTGATCATTTTAAAACAGACCATCAGGAATAGCTTCACTGAGAGACGTGAGCCTGCCGTCTCCTTTAAGCAACTCATAAAGAAGTAGTTCCTGTTGTTCTGAGAGTTAATTCTTGGCTCAGTTCTTAGACCCACTAAGTTTTTACCAAATCCACTTTTGATTCTAGGCCAACTCTTGTCCCAGATCAAAAAGACCCAAAAATAGGGAAGTGTTATTCAATACCGGGTTAAGAGCAGAGAATTTTGGCATCAACAAAGTCTGAATTGGTGTGGATAAATTCCAGACATTTATACTCAAATCCAAGTGCAACCAAATCTCTCTTATCTGGAAATTACTAAAGAATTATAAGAAAGAGAAACCTGGCACAGCCACATTTTAGCATGAGTGTGTGAGAGAAATTGTGTAACCCAAGTTGTTGCACTGGATGTTATTTCTTTGTTGGACATCTGGCTGATCCACTGAAAATATGGATTGGTGGGAAATATAGGGAAATGATTTATTTTTATAAAAATATAGAAATATGTCAGTAGAGGTTTGGTATTATATTCTTACTTTATTTGAGTATTCCATTTTCTCTTAATAATTGCAATTCTTCATTTTCTCTTGGCCTATGTTAGGATAGTAAGAACACCCATGCTTATTGTATAAAAACAGTTACTTGTATATTTTAGCTAGTGCCAGAAAACAAACTAGGAAACCATATACATTATTTGTGCAGGTTTCCAACTGTGTGGGAAATAAATATTTTGAAACTTCAATGTATTACTCATAAATATATATACTTCATTTATCTCATAGGTAACATTGATGTCTTTTTTGATAAATTATTTGATCAGGTAGTAAAGCAATAGACAAAGGTTTGTGGCAGAAGAATTGCTCTATTACATGCTGCAATTTGTCTCTCTAAGGTTCTAATTTAACAAAATATTTCTAATTTAAATTCTGAATTAAATTTTCTTACGAATTGAGCTGCTTCTTGAATCTGCTATGTGTCTATAGGTGGCAGTGACTCTTCATTGTTGCAACTTTGATATGTATTTAACTGTTAATTATAAACAGAGCAGGACTTTGTTAAATAAAATCCAATCTTTTGGGTGTATTTTCAGATAGGATCAGCTAGTTTTACGAAAGTAAAACTTGTGTTGTTTAAATTGCTGTGGTGAGTGAAGAAAAGCTTCCATGTATAATCATCTAGTGTACTGTCTAACCTGATACCACAAAGGACTTCGGATGGGATGTCACCATTTCTTCTTCATACACAAGACTTCAGAAGGGATATTATCATTTCTTCATAGTATAGATTGACCCATTATGCAATGTGTTTTCCATATCCTTTATCTGAGAGATTATTAATCAGTAAGCATTAGGAGAGAGTGAAAAAAAATTTTATTTTCAGTTGAGTTTTATTTTTTGGGTTTTGGTGTCCAAGACCAAATGCAGGGCTTCCAGCAGGCTATCAAACATTCCACCATTGAGCTATATGCCCAGCACCTCATCTTTTTATTTTCTTGCGATTGATATGTACAATATATTAGAAAAGAAGAGAAATTATAATAGTTTCTTTCATGAAATTCACTTTCATTAAATACCATAACTTCAAATATCTTATATAGTATTTGTTATTAAACTAATATTGATGCCTTATACAATTATTTTATCATACAATTACTGTTGCAATAGCTTAAAAAACATTTGAGAGGCTTATTTATTTATTTATTTGGTACAAGGTCTCACTACACATCTTGAACTCATACTAATCCTCTTGTCTCAGCCTCCCCAGCGTTGGGGTTATAGGCATGTGCTACCATGCCCTGTTTTGGTGGCTGGTACCGGGCATCCAGAGTTCCAAGGCCTATATGGCATGTGGTATCAGGCTTCAAACTCAGATCTTTGTGCTTGTCAAGCAAGTGCTTTGGCCACCGAGCTATCTCTGCAGTCCCTAGAGAAGTTTATTTGTGTGGAATGTTCCAAAAAATATTCTTCAAAGGGAGGGATTTAAAAACACAACATAATTATAGTTGAGTATTTCCATAATTTAATTTATGTATTAGAGTTTATGAAAACTGATACATTAGTTAGGAATAATAATATCATATTTAGTGTGCACTTACACTGTATTAGCCACTGCACTGAAATTTTTAGATAGAAATTATCAGAATCCATATAATAACTCTACTAGTTTCTAAAGATTCAGTGACATCTACTTTTTCATGCATTAATCATTCTGAAGTTAGGATATATTTTAAAAATTTTGGTTGCCATTTTCTATTCATGAGATGCTGAAATAATATTTGTTATTATCTGTACACCTGGAAACTAGCAAAATCACCAATGTCTAATTGTACAGACTGGTATCAAGAGCTAGAAAGGAAATTCTACGTCTCTGAAGTACCAGAATTTTCTCATTTCTTGTTATTTAGTATCTTAAATTGTGTTCTGGGAATAAGTGGAAAATGCAGTAGATATAACTGAGAAGAAAGTATCATGTGTGAATATTGCTAACCAACACTTTATTATTAAGGTAGATTAACTTATGCTTTTCAGTCTTTCTGAATAGAGTGAGCAATTAATATTAATTAATCAATTATTTTAGGAGCTTACCCCATCCTGGAATGTTTACCTTAAGAAAATGTGCCCTGAGAAAAGGTTGTACTTTGTACACTTTGTATCAGTTTAGCATAAAAAAACATGTCAGCCAGATACAATAAGTCTAATACCCAGCTTAAAATTCAGTAAGTTTCAAATAATCTAGATATCAAAATCAGGGCTTACTTGCACATGGCTTATGGTAAAGAAGTGAATAAGATTTCCTTTTAGTAAGTGTTTCTTTTTATTATTTCCCTAATGTTTCTTTCAATAGCTGATAAGTGACATTATGCATTTTGGTTCACTGGAGTTACCACCACTTCCTTCTTTGGGGGCTGTAAAAGCACAGAACACTGAAGCACCGAAGGTTTTCATGTGATGTTTGTTTCCCATCGTCTCTAAAGTCATTCTGTTCAGAGTCAGCCCCATGGGAATCATGGGGGTCAATGCATTTGCTTCATAAATATCTTGGCTCTTGGACATGCTTTCAGCTAAACATGACTATACTTCAACTCTCCATTTTTTTTCAGAGAGGTGAATAGCTAACTTGGAAAAACTGGTTAGTATATATTTTTGCCAAACATTTTAAGAAAAAATTTTGACATTCAATATTTGTTATCAGCTATAAAGTTTACTTCCACATTCAAATATTTTATAATATAGTGAAGTTATATATTTGTCATAACTAAAGGGAATTCCTAGATTCTTACACAATCACAATGTTTGTCATTGAAAATCTATTATAGGACCCAAAATACAGGCTATTTCCTGGAAAAATTTCAAGTTTGTAGATGATAAGGCACTACGTAGGAATTTCTAACAAAACAGTAAAATCAAATTTCTTCTATGGGTTCTAAAAATAATTTTAGTGCACCTGCAAAGTGTATGGTCAGGTCTGCCAATTCATCTGTGCAAGCAATACTGAAATATAGGCTCCTTATGGAATTTTCTCCTCCTTTTTCTGGACCATGTTGAACTTATATGTTTATTATTACATGTATGTACATGTACTTTTGTTCAGAATTGAAATGTATTGATTTTTCTAAATGAGGTATTGTTTTTAAGCATAATTTTCAAATAATGTGCCTTTGCCTCCATCACCAAGAGGGAATATCACCACACAGAAGTCTTGGAAATGCTCTGCATGGTTTAAAGGAAAGGGTTGAATGTGGTTTGATGTTTACTGGATACATTCTGAGTGTGTGAGCTCGGGACGCCATCTACCATCTTATATGAAGCCTCCTATCATTTCCATTATAATTATGAATTATATATATATATATATATATATATATAATATAGATATATATATATATTTGTGTATATATGTATGTATATATATTTGTGTATTTACATATGTTTTATTGATTTATGTATTTGGTACAGGGTCTCACTCTGCAGCTCATACTCATAATTATCCTCTTGCCTCAGGCCTCCCCAGCACTGGATTTATAGGTGTGTACCACTGCTTCTGGTTTCGGTGTCCAGCAAGACATTCAGTACCAGAGATTGAACCAGGGTCCTTGCATTTGCCAGGCAAGCACTTGGACCACAGAGCTGTCTCCCCAGCCCCTATAATTAAGAATGTTAAAAATATTTACATAAATGTACTCTCTAAAAATTTTCTGATTTTCTTAGTTTGAAACATTTCCTCTAGACTCTTATTTGTTCTCCGAAAAAAATTCATTCATTCTTTACAAAAACCATTGTTAGTATCACTAAGTACCTGCCAGGTGTAAATCTTAGAAGTACAGGAAAAAAAATAAAAGAAATTTATCCCTGTGTTCAAGAAACCTTCATTTTAGTAGGAGGATATAGACAAAAACAAATTAACAAAATACAGATTTTTAAAGGTGATCAATTTATTTGGAAAAATACAGCAGTGTAGGGGTGCGAGAGTTGGAGACAGGTTGATTCAGAAATATCTCACTAATGATGTAATGTTTGAGAAAGCTTTTTCAAAGAGATTCCAAATGGCTTATGCCACTACATAGAAATACATTCTAGAGGCAACAAGTGTGATAAGATTACCATTCTAGAGAGAATCAGACCAGTCATAGAGGAATAAAAGATACAAGTTTACATTCTAGTTTTGTTTTGACTTTATTTGGTCTTACCACTCAATAAAAATGTGAATGCCTTAGGCATGTAAATATTCCCAAATTCTAGATCAATATTGCTATTTAACACATACTTTTCTAAAATGTAACAGAAATTTAGGGAACTCAAAATTCCAGGCTGATATCTAGAAACCCGAAAAATTAGAAGAAAATTAATGCAATGAATACCAGCTGTCTCTCAGGCCTGCATTAGCTTACAAGTTACATTAATTTTTATAAGAATGTTGAAAATTTACATTCAAAAATCAATTCAAGCTTCAAATAGTCTACCGCTGGCAACATGTGAACATGCACAATAAGGTCTATAGAAACCAGTGTAACCTTTCCATAGGAGGACAGTTACTTTGGGGATGCCAAGTGGAAGTTAATTTCAAGAATCTCTTAAGTAGAAGGAACAGGATAAAATGATCAACATGATTCCAATATAAAAGATCTGTAGAAGAGTGGAAAAACCTTTCAAAGTCAGAATATATAGAAATCTTATCTCAGGATCTTTGCTTTCAAGAGTTTGATACTGGGAGCTAATGGAGCCACAGCATGACGATCACTCGAGTAACTTGGAGAGGAACGTGACACAGATAGTGCAGAATGTACAAAGTCTTAAAACAAAAATTGTATGTGTATATTATAACCTGAACCAAAATTAATCCTAGCATTTGGAGTGCAGATGATTTATGAGTCAAGAGACAAGGAGCTATAAAACCTGTTACAATTTCTGAAAGTTATTTGCAAAAAGAAGCAGGAATATTATATGAACAGAAGGAAACTCCAGAAGAAAATAAAAATCACCATGGTACCTTGAAGTGAATAAAATATATGAGAGGCAAAATACTGACTTGTAAATGGCCCGGCAGTCTTGAGTTGTGTGTATGTGGAATAATTAAACCTAACCTGCTTAGTTTAGAGCCTTTGAGCAACTGATTAACAACAGTTGTTCATATTTTGAGAACAAGTTTCACTCCATTAAGGAGAATGGATGATCATATGACTTTGTATAGTCATGAAAGTAACTGTAGCTATGGTACAGCCACCATAAATGAATTTGGCTATTGGAAGAAGTCCAACGTATTGGTCTTATTCAATTTTCAGTGACGAAAATCATCAACTGACTTTGCAGTCGAGTTCAGTATATGAGGCACACTGGGTCATCGTTTGTCCATGTTGTGAAGCCCACTGGAAAGCATAGAATGTTCTGTTGTGACTACATGCTAATGCCAAAATAGATACTGGGATTTAGTGGTTCAGTAACATCTGAGAAGTGTACTGAGTAATCAACTCGGAAAGGCAAAGTTGTAAAAGTGATTGAAGCAACAAAAATAGTCATTTTAGTACTTAAAGATATTATCGATTATGTATATCTATATATTATATATCAGTTTCCTGAGGTATTTTTGTTTTTGCATTTATTTGACCTTCACAACCATTTTGTATATTTTATGATGCTGTGTTAATAGACTCACAAAAGCTAATAATTTTCTCAGTGCCATTAGTTCTTGGGTTCTTCCATGTTTTTATTCTGTTTCACTTATGCTTCAGCTGTATGAGAAGAACATTAGAGATGCTGGAGAAATTAAACAATCCCTAGATTGTTATTTTTCTTTTGAAAATCACAAACTGGGCAGGGAGGTAGACATTAGATTTATGCACATAATAGTAATATTTGCAACACTAGAACTTTTAATTGCTTTAAAATACAGGAAAAGTTTCCACAGTATAGACACCCATGAAGTGAAAGCTGGTATTAACCTGTTACAGTTTACTCTTCATTGTCCCCCAAAGTCTCATGCAGTCATGGGGCAGCTTCTGGAGTTTGTGATTGATTATTGGGGTTCGAGGTTTTATGCCCTCCCTGGGACAGGTCATCTGCGTCACCCTGTAAGGAGTAGAGAAATGCTAACTGGTTGCTAGAGCTGCTGCTTCTCTCCTGGGCCTTTGCTCTTTGCTGCTGTCTTGAACTGCTGCTCTGTGCCGCCACGTGCCACTCTGCCTTATAGCCAGCTAAATATGGACTAAAACCTCCCTGAGCTGTGAGCTAAATAAAACTGTCCTCCCTTAATTTGTGTTGGGCATTTGCCCCAGCAAAAGAAAAGTAAGTAAATAACTGAGACACAACCATATATAGCAACATGCATGCATGAATGTATCTGTCTTTATAGCCACCCTAATTATACCTGTGCAGTACAGTGGTGCACACGGGTAAAAAGGGAAACTAATTTCAGATGAGGAAATTACATAAGGTAAATACAAATTTTCTATTATTTTATTTGATCTCCCTGTACCATAGTTCCTCATCTGAATAACAGGAATAACATAATAATTTCTTCACACACCTTTTGAAAGCATTAATTTATAGTTGCTTAAACATAATTTATATTACCAATAAATATGAATTTATAGAATTATATTCATGATAAAATATATTATAATATGTATATATTATAATTTGTAATTATAAATGCAATGTATAAATTAATTCATATATGTAGGATGCTTAGAATAAGATAAGTACTTACACTGCTACTGCATGCTTTTATTATTAACAGTTTTATGCATTTTTAAGTTTATGTAGCCATATAATTATATATTAAATTAAGCATAAATATGGAAATAATTCAGTTTGACTAATTTCACCCTGACATGTCTTTCTACATTATTTACTAACTTCAGATTCATTTTCAAAACTAAAGTACATACTAATGTTTTTCTTAATTGTAGTAAAAGTTTTGGATAATAGATTTTTCCTATACTTTAGTTAGCAGTTGTTAGTTGAACTCTTATAAGAGCTGTTATATTTTTCTGCAGCCTATGAATTTATAATATTTGAAATTATTACAAGAGTGACTGACTTATAGATATATAAAATAACATAATAGGCACAAGACTATCTCAGCGATTTACTAATGTAGAATTTTTTGTGCTTAGGTAAGGAAACAGAATTTCTGATTAGTTTTGGAGCATGTCAGATGGAAAATCAGAAGCAAAATAGTGAAGAAAAGGGAAACAAGGAAGTGGTGGGGAAGAGATGTCTGACATGTTACCTGTCAGCCTTGGCACCAACATTTGGTGAGATGTTGATAGTAACAGACACATTTCATGTGCATTTAAGTTTTATTCTTAGTTCCAGCTTAGTGCTTATATACTTGTTAGTTCTAGTAGATCAGTGCTTCATTGTAGATTGGTCATTTGTTATTTTCAGATTTTAGGCTATGTCTGTCTTCTTCCTTTACGAACCATCAAAAACACTGTGTTGTGATTGGTTCAAGTCCTAACTCATGCCTCTAATTATTGGAACCCTGAAAGTGTAGGAAAACTCCAGTTATCATACTGTCTCCTCCACGTTCTAACAAATATTTTCATAAAAACGTTAAATATACAGAGTAAGACAAAATGTTGGTCTTTTCTTAAGTAGCTGACTTAGTGTCATAAAAAATCCTAAAATTGGTTGCCGAAATATATAATGACTCATTTTCTTCATTTCTGTAATGAATAATATTTAAGTATTTCCATGTGATCTGTAGTGTCACTTAAACTTACATAAATAAAACTGACCAGATTTTTCCAAAAAAATTCTATTGTATTTTGAGAAAATTAATGTGGTCAAAAGTTCATGAGGAAATCATTGAAACTTGGGACTCCATTTATAGAGTTTTAATTCGGAGGTCCAAGATATGGTTCAGGAGTTTTCCCTCTTATGAACATCAAGATTATTCTAACATGAGCATTCAATCACCGATGCAATTATAAAATAATAATTTGCAATATTCAAAAACATTGTTGTTTTTTCTCTTTCTTTACTTTAGAAGAACAACTCATGAAGTACTATAATTTCATAAAGGGCTAAGTTTAAAAATGCTAAACTCATTTAATTGTCACCATCAGGGAGATGAGGAAAATACAAATTTCATGAAGGACTAAGTATGAATGTCTGAGGTAAATAATTCTAAGTTTCTGAAGTCAGTGTTCTTATCTGTAGAATAGGTACAACATGAAACCACTGACAGTATTCATTAGGAAGCTCTGGAACAAAGTAGTTCTGCCTGAGGAGGAGGACTGGGTTAAAAGCCGTAAGTTTCTCCAGGAAACTTCAAATGCCAGGAAACAGCTGGGGCAAACTGCAGTAAAGCTAACATTTGCCTTTCTACTCCCTGAAAATCTTTACCTTCTATTCTGCACATCACTGGTAAAAATCTAAGAAAAGAGAAAGTCAAATACCTATACCAAAAGTGACCATTATTTGTGCTTACTTATTAGAAACTAAGAAAGAAAAATCTCTAAAGCAATATAATGAAGTTTAACACTATACTGTAATGACACTTGGAGTTATTTTTCAACAGAAGGGGATTAATATTTCGATATGAATTTCTTTAAAGATAAATAAGATTGTGTATCTCCTTGGGGGGGGGTTGATAGTGATTCAGAACTCTCACAAATTAATAAGCTTAGTGGTATTAGTGGATATACACATTAACCTTGATCATGAACTTAAGGTGTCTAATAATAGGAATTAGCAGGAAGACAGTTAAGACAACCAAGATGGAGAAGCACAAGTAATCTATTTTATAGCATCAATTAAGTTTAATGCTTTGAATAAATGGACAATCTCAAAAAGATTAAGTTGATTTAAGTTGCTCACATTTAAATATTTCTCTTTTGTGGTCTAAGCCTTGACAAACAAAACAATAGCCCAGAATTTAGTTAGCAAATGTAATATTTATATTGATTTCTTTCTCTCATAAAGTACCTGCCATTGAATACCATAATGTGCCTCTCTATTATAACCTATTTCTTTATGGGATTCCTCCAATTTTGAATTTAGTTATTTGTCTTACTTAGCAGAGAGAGGTGTCACAATTCCTTTCCATAGTTCTACAATGATCTATGTATCATGAAGTTATTATCTATCTATACTCATTTTTCTGTCTTTAAAAAATGACAATTTATATTTGAATTAGTTGTAGCAATATTTAACCAATGAAACTTTTAATTACTTATACTGCTGACAAGTAGAGCACTGTAAAATTTGTAGAGAAAAAGCCTGATGCATGAAAACTGAAATCAAACTGTAAATTACTACTTTATCCATTAGATATCAGGGCAAATTTATAGCAAATTTAAACTCAAGGCTGATGTCAACAGATGTTGAGGATATTAAGTCTGTAGACAATGAATAATATAGGAATGCAATGGCATATTATATTTACAAATATATATATATATATATATATATATATATATATATATATATATCAGGAATTCTCCCCTTTTTCCAACAATTAGAGATTTCAAATAAGAGCGCCTTTGTTGATGGATCCTCTGAGAATTATGGGGCTGTCACAGGTTTCTGTGAACCAGCAATAATCCTAAAAAGTGAGCCTTTTCTTGTCTTATGCAGCATATGTTGAATACCTCCTGTATGCACAGCCCTGTTGTTATACTTTGTGTTTGTACAATTTACCCTATTTATGTGAAAAATGTCTTCCAATATTCTCCTAGACAAAAGAAGTGTCAAAAGTGTCACAAGATGCATGAAATTGATTGTTGATTTGTAGCCTGAACAATGGCTAAACCCTGCAACTAGTAACTAACTAAAGGATAGCAGCTCAAATATTGGGAGCTCTGATGCTTAATCTCAACTATCAACTTGTTGCACTGGGAAACTTAGGATATGAGTCCATTGTACTTGTGGATGTGACTGTCAGGGTATTTCTAGACTCAATTGCTATGTGGGGGGCATAGTAGGGATATCTTTTCAGACCTAGGATAACACTATTCAATAGACAGGGTGCCCTCTGGGACAGAAGCAGTAGGAGACACCCTATGCTTGGCCCCTCTCTGTCTTTGCTTTGTGGCTTCCATGAGGTGAGCAGGGCTTTTCCCACCTCACCCCTCAGCCATAACCCACTGCCTCACCACTGGCCCAGAAACAATGCATCCAGCTGGCAATGGGCTGAAGCCATAAGGTAAAACATCCTCCATTCAACAGATTTTTAGGTATTTTCTCATAGCTATGAAACATTGTCTAAACCAGAACTGGAGATCAATGTAAAAAATATGGACATGTAATTATGTTTTCATCTTTTTGGCCTAATGAATTTCTAATGAACTTTAAAGTTTTAGATTAATATTGTTTTACATACAAACAACATTCAAAAACATTGTAAAGAAGGAAAACTACCTATGTATCTGTTTTAGAGATACTCAATATTTTTAGTCATGTTCAAATTTTGTTTTATATGTATGTAAGTGGTAGGTTAAAAAAACTAGAATGTAATAGGTTGAAATTATAAAAACAATTTATTTATATTTCAGTATTCCCTATTAAATTTCCCTTTCTTGAGTATGTCAATTGTCTTACTCTAAAGGAAATTTGAAGCAGTTTGTACAGTCTTTCTGTTTAGTTTAGTAACCAACAAAAATAAGGTCAAAAGGCTAAAGTTGGAGATTTCTGCCACTTTCAGTTTGAGTTCCTAGTTTTATTGCCTTTAATATTATGACTAAAACTTGAGAATGTTCTTCATATGTAACATGCTGTTGGTTTCCAATATCTTAAAACAGAAAGGCATGTGAGATGTGGTTGGGGTTACATGCAAATGAATTTATGTTTTGATTTAATATTGAGTCATGAGTTTTTTCTACACAGAGAATGAAACATATAAATATTAACTGGATACTAGTGGAATGTTACATTTTATCATCACACTGTTACTCTCATTTTTTGCAAAAAGATTAATATGCCTTAAGTAATCATTTTACAATGTGTATTTCTTAGTCTTCAAAATATTTTTGAGTATGGATTCTTTGAACTAGACTTGCTGGATAAAGAGCTATTATCACTTTAAGACTCTTGTTATATCCTATATAAATTTAGGGTTTTAGAATGAATTGGCAAGGCAGGCCAAATAGTTAAGTGGATTAAAACATCTGCAAGCAGGTACAGTAGCTAGGGGTTGGATCCATGGTCCTGCCATGCTGGCCAGGCTCCCAAGGCATGCTGACATGGTGATTGAGGCTGGGCCTGGTGGCATGCACCTATAATCCCAGCTCTTGGGAAGCTCTAAACAGATGGATCACTATGAGTGCAACCTAGTAGTGAGACCCTGAGCACCCTATAGACCCTTCCCTAGAAAACAAAAAACAAACAAATAGATATGCCATATATATGTTTGTAATCAAAATTTTTATTATATATGTACATATTTTATTATATACATGTATAATAATTTTTTTTGTAAAATAGAATGAATTGACATTGTCTTGGCTTAAATTTGATGATACACAGTTTACTTCAATAGTGGGGCTTTATTTCCCTATGTTTACTTTGTAATAATGCGACTGAATCCTATAAGCAATTCCAAAATTTAAAATTATTTTATATGAATTTGCTAAATTGTACTATTATCTGTAAAAATGATTATCATATTTCCTTATACACACATAGATGAGTCTGTATCCTGTTTTAGTCAGTTAGACGTAGTTCAAGCGAAGCTGTTAAATTTTTAAGGAGAATGCAATGGTAATAAGGGAGATCTAACTACAAGTGATAACACTGGCAACTAAAACTTATAATTCAAAACAGAATACACACTTGATTTTTAGAACTGTGACTGGGAGAAACTACTTTCTTTTGAATTTGTTGAGATATACAAATCAGGAAATCAGACTTAGCCATCTAATATAATTCCAATACCATAAGCAATAAAAATTTTAATATGAAAAGACTTGACTGTTAGAGAAAAAACAGTAACTCTTCAAGAGCCACTATTTCCTCTCCTCAGTTTACTTTGAGTTGGAGGGAAGAAAACCAAATGGAGAAATGTGGGGTGCTGGGGTGCCATCACCATTTAATTCTTCCTCTAAGTTGGAGAACGGTGATCCTTTCTCATTTGAGTGTTGCAATGCCATCAGATTTGTAGAATGCACAGCACTACTCAGTGGGTTAGAAAAGAGCAGCCAGAGGAGTTGGAGTTGAGGGGACCATACTAGTGGCACCACATGTGTTGCCTCTGTGTGTTCAATTCAAATCGGAAGAAGTTGGAACTGGAGTTACATAGCCACAAGTGCTCTGCTGATGACAAGACTGTGAAATCTTACAGCGGGAAGGGTATTTAGACACAGACAAACTTTAGAACAAGAAAACTATCATTACACACATAAAAAATTGTAATCCCCAATAAGCCATTTATTTTGCAGTATTGTTGATTATATTGAAAATATTTATTGAATTTTACTTTAAGAATTGTCAGGGCTAAGGAGTTAACTCAGTAGAATAAGTGTTTGCCTGGCAAGTGCAAGTCCTGAGTGCAATCCTCGGTACCAGAAAAATAAATGAATAAATAAATAAATAAATAAATGGAGGACCATTAAGGGGCTGGCGACATGGTTCAGTGGTCTAGAGGGCCTGCCTAGGCAAACTTAGGCAACCACAGGGACTGCAGTTGGATTCCTGGCACCACATGCTGTGACAGCCCCACCCCCAGGGCAGGCTGAGTCAGCCAAAATATTAAATAAATAAATAAATAAATAAATAAATAAAATAATTGTCTTGGTTATGGAATTGACCTCACATTTACTTTAAAACCTAACATTTACTTTCAACACATCACCAAAACAGCTTTTGCTAATATCAACCAACATCTCCACTCAAAATTATATTCTGTTCTTATTCTCCTTAATTTCTATTCAATATTTATGCATGTAGTACTACTGCTTAAATCCAAAACTTTGTACAAGATGGGCAAAAATTATGTTACTGAGCCACTTCCACCTTTTTTTTTTTAATTTTGCAAACATTTGGAGACAATTTCTCATATTTGTTGAGGCTGGCCTCAAACTTGCCATCCTTTTGCCTCTGCCTTGGGAGCAACTGAGATTACAAGGGGAAGGCACAGAGATTCGCTAACATTTTCTGTTGAGAACTTTTTCTGTGGGTTGGCAGATGTCTCTGCCTCCTGCATTTTCTCTCAGCTATATGTTTTCAGTATGCTTTCCAAGTTCATTTTCTTCGTTAGGCCAATGTACTCTGTGAAGTTCTGAGGGACCTATGGGAGTCTTCTCAGGTCATCACCTCTATAAACAGTTTCACCTCTTGCCATTGCTTAGACTGTCAACTACATAGATGTGATTCTGAAACAAATTTCAATTGTCCAAACCAATTTTAAGCTAGTGACTTGGATTTTAACTAGTTTTGCTTGTATTGTTTTCTTCAAATTTCTTAGAGAATTAATAATCTCTACTTTCCTTTTCTTACATTAAATTTTTATATTGATAATTACAAAAACTTTTTCTTATTTTCTGACTTTTCTACAATTTGTAGCACTCTGCTTTCATTTTATGAAGTTTCCATATGATTTTAAGGTTAATATTTCATTTTTGGTAACTTTTTATGTTTTAGAATTATCTTTTCTTCATTCTGGATAGTGTTTTTATTTTTTGCTTTGCTCCATGTTGTTGTACTTTTTTATATCTTTTGTCAGTTTTTTGCATGAATGTGATTATTAACTAATTCCCTTTGTTTGGATTTATTGGTAAGGACAGGCACATATGCTGAGAAATGCTAACTTCTGACTTTTGCTGGTACTTGCCAGGCCAGTTAATTAGTTTGTCTGAAAATCTTTTGAGTGCCAGAAAATCTTTTTTCTACTATCTATGGCTTTTTAAAAATGTTTAATGTTAATTTTATTTATCTTTCAAAATTAACAGCATTTTCTTCTTTATCCTACCAGTATAGATATTAAATGATGTTTAATGTGACATAGTGGAATATTATGCAGCAATGAAATCAAGTAACAACAAGTGGCACTACAGGTGATTTTTCAAAAATATGAATTTGACAGTAAAAAATCTCACATGATTAAGATCCAAAAGAAAAAAAAAGCTATTCGATTGAGAAGCATGCTGTAGAGGCAAGGATAAAATCATAAAGGAAGAAGTGAATATACTAAAAGTCAAGATGATCCTTTCCTTTAATATAATTATTTTCTTTTTTATTTAAATAAGAAATAACAATACTATAGTTTCAAAACACATCAGTAGTACATTCTCAATAATTAATACAGTGTATATTATTGTCCTTATAGTAGTTATTTAGAACACAGGATGCAGTCATAATTTTTCTAATCATTATTGATAAAAAAATTTCTTCTCATTGAACTAAGGGAAAGTAGTTGTATACATAGTCCAATATTTCATAATCATAGTGGGCCATTGGGAGAACTGGCAACATCAGAAGCTGTTGATTTAAGCCTTTCAGAGCCCAACATACTAATCTATCTTTACTTTTTATACCTCGTGGTTAAACTATTCTGCTGGGTGGTTAAGGCCAAGTTAAAGCAAGACCTGTATAACAGAAAATATATCTTTTATGTCTCCCAAGGTCAGTCAAATCCCCTCAGGACTTACCTTGAAACCATGTACAGTGATTTGTAGATCTATTGTCAGTGTCAGTTGTCTGGAGGAGTCATGGCCATTGCTTGACCAGTTTGCTCTCTGTGAAAGCCTGAGAGAATGTTTTCTCTCTAGGTGACTTTCCTTAGGCACACTATGCATTGTTGATCCCTCTCCACTGTAACACTAAAGTCTCCTTGAACAGAAAATTTGTGACACCACTGAGCTATAGGATGTTATAGCACAGGTTCTCATACGTCCTGAGTCCTCACTGGTCTTGAGCAGCTAAGGGAAAATATTGGCTATTCTTGTATCCCTTCTTTTCCTCTAATTTCTGGTTTGCAAACTTACATTCTTAACACTTCAGAAGAGAAGCTTAATGATACTATTACTCCATAACATAGGTACTTGAGCTTAACATCACTGTCTTTCTAAATATCAAACGTCTTACACTTGACTTGGAATCGGTATTTTCGATCAATCATTGATATTCTAATAAAACCCTATAGAAGGTGATAAAGGCAGTTACACATTTTTACACAGAAGTTTGGAAATCTAGGCATGTACAGAATTGTAGCTGGTCAATCCTATTTCATTTTTTCTTATCTCTTACTCTTTTTTAATACTCTTTTTTGTTTTCTTATAAAACAACCATTTAGGAAATCAAGAACTTAAGGGCTAAATAACAAAAAGGCTGCAAGCAGAAAAGATAGGAAACATGGCAGGAGCAAAGCCATGCACCTATACTCACAGGATGAATTAGATAATGGTCCTAAGAGCCTCCAACAGGTTTTTCACACTGAAGATAGCAACATGTAACACTAAAGCTATGCTTGTAATGCCTGTCATTCTGGTTTTCTGGATATGTTTTGTTTTTAATATAATTTCAGTTATTGCCATACTCTCTCTCAAGTAAATGGTTGTTTTACAAGAAAATAAAAAATGGTATTAAAAGAGGATAAGCGATAAGGAGAAATTCCATAGGATTGACCAGCTACAATTTTGGATACCTATTGGTTTTTTGAAGCATCTGTATTTTCTTTTGACAACTACAATGCATTTATCAACACATTTTTCTTTGTTCAGTAAATCATTGGCAACATTTTCCCTGTTAAATTTATTTTAGTTAGTACAATATTAGTATTAAGATGATTTTAATAAGCCATCATGTCTGCATCTTGTCCTCTGGATTACTACTATGAAGACAACAATATGCAATGTGTTAATTACTTTAACTGTCCTACTAACCTGTTTTGAAACTGTTTCATTGCTATTTTTCTTATTAAAATGAATACAAAATTATTTTGATGATCTATTATGACACTACTTTTTATTTGTAGTTAGACTTTGTGTTGGCTAAAGTAAGGTTCACCCACCTCATTTCAGTCCTTACAACTGTTTTGGACACTAATGCTCTCACTCTGAAAGTCAGGAGACAGAGGAAGTACGTTTACATAATTCTTACTCAAAATTGTAGTATATGTTATTTATGGGTAATTTTGACAATTTACTATTTCTGAGTGCAGAATAAATTATTTTAAGTCATACTTCTTTGTGTTTCTGACCATAAGAAAGCTAATCCCTGAAAGACTGGAGCATTTCATGCTGCGTTTCTTTCAATAATTCCCATATACCAGGATATAAAATTTTTACTGTCTTTCATGTTCTGCTTCTTTAGTTATATGTTAAATGTTTTACATAATTTTAATTGGTTCTTAAGATGACACTTTATGTAAATAAGCACAGAGATTTCTCAAAAAGCTAGGATTGTAGGCCTCATTCAAGCTACTTTTTTTTTTTCTCTGAGAATTTTTCCCAGAAAAATTGAAAACATCATGCCACAGTGACACGTACATACCCGTGTTTATAGCAGCACAATTTGTCATAGCTAAATCTTGGAAACAACCAAATACCCAATGTGTAAAAATGACGTGGTATATTTACGGAATGGAGTATTACTCAGCTATAAAAAGGGATAAATTTGACACTTTTATGGGAAAATAGATGCAACTAGAGACCATATTCACAAGTGCAATAAATCAGAATCACATTAATAAATGTTGTATTGTCTCCATAGTACAAGAACTTGAAAGTGTAACTGAAATCTGAAATGTACAATAGATATGGTGGAATGAAATCTGAAACGTACAATACATATTGTGGAACACATACAGGCTGTGTAAGATACTTTAGAAGTTGCTGGATAATTATTAGGTTACATGGTTCTATACCATTTAATATTAAAGTTTTAAATATTTGAATAAAATATTTTCGGCAAAACTGCTTTTTCATGGAGTAACGTTATTAATTATTGTAGGAATAAAAACAGTTGTAGGTGTAAAAACATAGTAGGCTATCATGATTTTGTCAATTTTATTGAAAACCTAATGTCGTTTACCAAAAAATCCAACTCATTTAACAGAATTATTAATTGACTTTCAACATTGTGGACAATTATATGTAACTTATCTATTTGTATTAAGAACTGAGTTTAATATTTCCAATTTCAATGCAATTAACACTTCATTCAGAGCAGAGTTTTATAATAGATACTTTCTTAATATAAAGTTACCTATGTAGACATGGTTTGTGCTTTACCACTATATGACTTTCTTCTCATTTCCTCAAAGCCTTCTAACAGAATTTTCCTTATATTACTACAGTAGTGCAGAAGTACAAGAACATTTTTAGATAATAGATGATAAATATTGGTCAATTGCCTATTTGAAAAAAATATGAATGGCATTTTTGTTTATGATTAAAGGCAATAGGTGACATCATGGCTGTAAAAGAAACACCAAGTGAAGAACTTTTCATGTTTTTTTTTCTTGGTGCACACTATCTGTGTCTGCAGCAACTGCAGTTGTATTTGAGGCTGTATGTACCCGACCTGCTGATCCAGGAAACAATCATAGGAGCGCTTTCATTACAAAGGCAAGCAACATAATACAAGGCCTGTAGCTCATGAGGAAGCCATGTTGAGCTGGTAGAATTAGGGTTTGTATTTAATATGGACTAGGGATTATTTACAGGGCTCTTTTGGGAATAGGAAAATATGACCATATTTTGTACTCTTAGAAAATGTTGCAGGTATACCAAAACTCTTTTTTTTTTTTTTTTTTTTTTTTTTTTTTTTTTTTTGGTCTTTTTGAGACAGGGTCTCGCTGTGCAGTTCAGGCTGGCCTTGAGCTCACTTTTGTAGCCCGGGCTGGTCTCGAACTCGCACCGATCCTCCTGCCTCAGCCTCCCAACTGCTGGGATTACAGGCGTGAGCCACCACGCCCAGCTTATACCAAAACTCTTGCTGCGAGAAATATATGTATATATCCTTATAGAGATAGAGACTAGATTATCTCTGGCCCTTGATTTTATTATTAATTGAACAGTTCCTGTAAATTGTATAATTGGCTCTTGTATGAAAGATTCATAGTAACTCAATGGGGAAAATGACCCCTGACATAAAATGTAGATATTTTGAATGTTGGGGTACTTAAAAGTAGAAAAACATATCACCATTTGTATTTGACAAAGTCTGTTGAGTCACTATAATGACATATTCATAACTAATTGAAATTTCCCATTAACTCTTCAACTAGGGCTTAGTTGCTCTAGTTTACGAGGCACAGTGATAGTTTAAGAACACTTAGGCCTGAAATATTAAAAGCCATTACACAAGAATGTGAGGATTCTTCTTGTTCCTAAGTATATTGATGGGTTTTACAGTGTCTCATGGTGCTACAATCAATTTCTCTTGATTGATAGATTACGAATTTTAGAAATGACAGATTAATAATATAATTTATTTTATATCTTTTACTGTGTAAATCTCACCTTAGAATGGCATAGTTTAAGAGCATCAAATGTGTTTCTATGATCATAAAAAGCAACAGAAAGAGATCAATGGAGTGTAAAATTATATTCTCATCATAACTACATTTCAGAACGTTGCAAGTATACAAATGCTTTATGAATTTGCTACCTATGCTCCAGCACTGCTTGGATTATTCAAGTTTCACTGCCCAAGGTAGTAATTTATGCCCTGTCACTGTAAGTCATCCTTGGGGTTATATTAAGACATATCTTAATTCAATGTTTCTATTATAATAATAGTTTCTTTACATTTATTCACAAAATGGAAAAACAGGTGCACTTTGATAAACCATATTCAGGCAAATAAGCCAACTTGGTCTTTAGGACTTCCTTGCACAAACTTCAAATTCGTGCTGTGTGGTAATTTTCCTATCCAAAATGGCATACACTGCTGAGATTTTACATGAAGGATAATCAAAACTTCAATGAAAATATTTTGTTATTATCTTGCAGAATGTGTTCACCTTTTAAGCTATCTCTTCTTCTGAATAGATTAGTTGTGATAATTTTTTCCTGGAAGAAAAGATGTATTATTTACACAGAAAAAAATTATTGAGAATGAATTGAAGGAAATTAGGCAATAATTAAATATAAAGAGCTGTACAGAAAGATATTAATGCCAAAAGTGGTAAATTTCATTCAGAAATACAAATGAAGAAACATATTACAATGTTATACTCAAAATGATGTGGAGTATTCTTGATATTAAAAAGAAGAAAAGAATGAAAAAGAGGAGAAAATAAGGAAAATAGCTCCGCGGCCTAAGGTACTTGCTTAGGCAGATGCAAGGGGCAGGGATTCGATCCTCAGCCAGTCATGCTGGCCCCACCCCCAGAGTGTGCTGAGAGGACAATTGAGAATGGGTGTGGTGGTGTGCGCCTGAAATGCCAGAGCTTGGGAGGCTGAAAACAGGAAGATCACTAAGAGTCTGAACTACATAGTGAGACCCTATACTAAATATATTTGAAATAAGAAAGGAAGAAAGAAAGAAAGAAAGAAAGAAAAGAAAAGAAAAGGAAAGGAAAGGAAAGGAAAGGAAAGGAAAGGAAAGAAAAGAGAAAAGAAAAGAAAAGAAAAGAAAAGAAAGGAAAAGAAAAGTAATTCTGAATTTGAATTTCTGAGCAGCATGGTTATGTTTATTTGAAGACTGCCCATTAGTAAAAAAATATTCAAATATTGTGAGAAACCAGTCATGGACTGTTTTTGCTAACCAAGCAAATGAGTTGTGTTGGTGTTTCCTATTGTTAACAACTAACAATATGCAACATTTGCTTTCTAAAGAAAGTAAAGTTTGTATTTGTGTGAGTGTTGCAAGCTGTCAGTCCCCAGGAGAATAAAGATTAGCAGTTTTTGTTTGTTTTGTTTTGTTTTGTTTTTTTCAGTACAGGGGATTGAAATCAGGATTTTGCACTTGCCAAGCAAGTGCCTATTCTATGTAGCTATCTCCCTGGCCCATTTTTTTTTCAAGATTCACAGTTTCTATGGCACAATAATTTCAAAAACTGTGAGGTGTTTGAGGACACCTCTAATTTGTTTTACCTTTTCCTTTTTATATTTTAAAAATTTGTGGCAGTGGTTATTACTCACACCCATCAAAAATGAGAGAAAGCAATAAACATTTCATGAGTTCATGAAAGTTTAACAGGCACTGTGATGCCTGGAAAAATAACTGTTGCTATAATCCTGCAGTGGTTCTGGTAGGGCGGCACCTTCTTTGTTATGGTGGGAGGGGCCAGGGATGGTTATTGGAACTGGACAAAAGAGACATCCATGCTGCACACTGATATGTTCTGGGGACCAAACTCAAGGTTCTTCCTATCTCCTGTGCTGCCATGGGTAGCCCAACAATCTCTATCTGAGAGGAAAATAGACCCCAGGAAGATGGCACAGCAGTTCACAGTGCACCAGTGTTAACCATGACAAAGGTGTGCAGTATTCTGATAAAGTTAGAAGACCAAGGTTAAAATACATGAAATCCTTCTTAACTTGATCTTTCAAAATAATTTCTTTTCATTTGAAACCTATTTAATATTTATGTGATCTAAGGATGTCATTAATTATATACATCCACTGAGGAATTGATAATATTTATTTCTAATAATGCAAACATGGACTAAAATTTGTGGGAAAAGATTTGTGTTTTATTTGCTTTTATACTGGACTGATGGCTACATAATATGATATCCAGTGGAAGTCAGTGGGAAAGAAAGGAAGGACTGACTAGTGTCATCATGCAATGTGGACAGCTGAGATAGGTGTAGGAGGTAGAAATACTAATATCTGAAAAGACAATGGCTAATATAAAAATAAAATACAGTAGTGAAATAATTCAAGATAAAGAAAAATAATGAGAGCTCTGGTGTAGGTGATCGAGATATGCCACCAGAATATGTTTAACATTAACGTATGACTTATATTAATCTGAAAGCAGTTGAACTCATGAAATACTCAACTGTTTAAAAGCAGAAACTATAAAAACAACTCAGTAGCAAGACATCCTGTCTTTCGGAGCCACTCCCATGTTTTCTTGGAGAGAAGTTTGAATCACACCCAGACTGACATTTTAGTAAAGCATCTTCCATCCTATCCAGTGCACTTTGAACCCTGTATCTTTCAAAAGAGTTCTTTGTTTTTTTTCTGAAGGGTTAGTTTTCCTCTTTTCTCCCCAGTAAGTCAGCTGCATAGTCCTCAAATTCTAACCATGTCTTTGAACATCAATAATTGAATTTCTCCCAGATGTTTAGAGAATGCATAATATAGTACTGTGTGTGTGTGTGTGTGTGTGTGTGTGTGTGTGTGTGTGAATTTATCCTTCACTAATCTAATTACAGTTTCCTGGCTGAAGTTACCTCAAATAGAATTGATTCAGTATTTCCTACATGTTTGTTATAATTCTGTGGCTCTACTCCCTGGCTTCAAATGATCCAGGCATCTGTAAAAGTCCCACTGAACATACACAGACTCTTTTCCACCATTCTTCCCTAAGCTAAAAAGCATAACTATTTACATAGAATTTATGTTAGGTGCTATACACAATCTAGAGAAGATTGAAACTGCATGGAGAATGTGTAATGCTTTCAGGGAAACAGCCCATTTTACATGAGGGAATCGATTTTCCACATATTTAGGCTTTCAAGGGTTCCTGAAACCAAGTTTTAGACACAAACATACCTAGAGATGATGTCAGATTAAAAGCATTGTGGATTTGTTGCTACACATTAGGGTTTTTACTTTTACATCTAAACTGAACTTGCCTTTGGCTGTTTTCAGATGTTCTTTTCTATTGCTGTTTAATATCAGCTTCCAGGTAGAAGTGTTAATAGCATGTCACTCTTGCATAACTGCTTACTAAGCCTGCTAATACTTCCATTAGTTCTGTTAAATTCCCTTAGTCTAATCTATTTTTCTAGTTCTAAGGAATAACTTGTTCTTATGTAATTATCAGCTTGTTCTCAAGATTCTTTGTTTAAATAAATTCGAGCTTTTTTCTGTTCTGATTATTGCCCACAATTTCAAAGTTTCCAAGTAAGCCACAGAAATCAGTGCTGAAGGCCTTGCAGTAGACAATCCTTTTATATGCAGTACTAACTTAGCTCCTTGGTCTAGAAAAACTAGAATGCATAACCTTTTTCTTTCATAGAATTGTTGTCTAACATGGAAGGTAAACTTGAAAAATTGTAATACATTTGCAACACTAAAATTCAATAAATTTCACACTGACAAATCTCAAAGCCTTGGCTTCATATTTTCAGTGTATGTGTTCTCTTGTATAACTCAGTGTATTTGCTTCTTTCTCTTGATGGAGAACACAATCTTGTTCAATTTCCTCAATTTTCTCTGTCATCTCTGATGTAATATTTACTCAAGTCCTGTTTAAATACCAGTGCAAGAAGTTTCTCCTTCCTCCTCATGGATTACTATTTTGCCCCATGATCAAGGACATCCCATTATTTATCTTCTACTAAAAAGTAGGGAAATCTTGTTAAGGCCTTTGAAATGGAGTGTGAAGTGCCATGTGCCCACTTCTCAAGGGAAGGACACATGCCACAGACACTAGATAGCTCATACTCTTATTTATTTTTTTAACTTTGTTCTGATGTCCCTGACTTCATTTTTTATTTTTATTTTTATTCTTTTTAATTTTAATAAGAAAGACATCACAATGAGATAGTTTCAAAACACATTAGTAGGACAGCCACAATAGTTAATACAATGCATATTGTTGTCTTCATAGTAGTTGTTCAGAGCACAAGATGCAGACCTGGTAACTTTTCTGAACACTATTGATACAAATATTTCTTCTCATGGAATTAAGAGAAAGTAGTTATATACATAGTCTAATAGTCCATAATAGTAGTGGGTTATTGGTAGAACTGGCAATGTCAGAAGCTGTTGACTTAAACCTTTACAGCTCAGAATATTAATCTCGCTTCACTTTTAATATCTCATGGTAAAAATTTTCTGCTGGATGGTTAAGACCAAGTTAAAGCAAGACCTATATCACAAAGAATGTAATGTATCTGACAAGGTCAGTCAAATTCCCTCAGGCTTTACCCTCAAACCATGTACATTTTGTAGAACTTTTGTCAGTGTTAACCATCTGGATGAGTCATGGCCATAGCTTGAGAAATTTGGTTTCTGTGAAAGCCAGGGAGAATGTTTTTTCTCTAGTGGACTCTCCTTATGCATACCATACATCATCAATCAATCCCCTTCCTCTGTGGCCCTATAATCTCCTTGAACAGAAAATTTGGGACATTATTGAGATATAGGATGTTACAGTACAGGTTCTCTTATGTCCTAAAGAACTCAGGACATAAGAGAACCTATAGAGGGGCTAGGGCCAACATATTGACTATCTTTGCAGCCCTTCTTTTTCTCTAATTTTTTAGTCTGCAGACTTAAGTTGTTAACCCTCCAGAAGAGAATCTTAGTGATATTATTATCCTGTAACATAGGCACTTAAGATTGACATCAAACAAGTTCATAGTTTCTCTACCATGACAGGTCATGGTGCTCTCTCAGCGGTGGGACATGATAAAGACACTGGCTTGGCTTTTATGTTGGCTCCTACAGTCCAGGCTCATGCTTGTCCTCCACGGTCACAGCCACTCCTGTTCCATTTCTTTTACTCTGTTTTCAGTAATATCTTTTTAAATATATCTAGGGTAGAGAGATAAGTTACAAAAGTGTATATCTCTTCCTTGTCTTTCTCCTTCCATGTAACACAGTTTAAACTGATTACAGTTTTGCTTTCTGACTAACCTCCCTAGCCCTGTTGAAATACAAAAATATAGAGATAAATAAAACATATAAGTCCTTCAAAAATGTACCCGTTATTATTAAGTCACATGCTGCAAAATCTTACTGAAGACTTTTTCCATCTGGTTAGCATTTAGAGCACCTATGTGAGATAAGGGAACAGACTCCTTAAAATAAGGTAAGGAGAGTGTTAAACTTTGCAAATATCATCTCAGTCAATAAGTATACGCTTGATTGGGCCCAGCTCTCTCTCTCCTTCTAAGTACTCAGGATCTCTTCTGTGATATGGAGGTTCCCTTACGGTAGCTGCATCGGCGGGTGATGTGTTTTGACCATCAACACCTTTGGCTAAAGGGAAAAGTGGAATCTGAAGGCTACAGTAGATATTGGGAAAAGGGAATGAATTCATTCAAAAGGGAGAAGTTACTGAGTTGAGCAGAAGGACAGAAGAGGAGGTGGGGGAAAGAGATTTATGTAGGTATGTAAACAGGATGGTTTGGACAACTGTGTTGTACATTTCTGCTGGTCTATGGAAAGGAACCAATAATGCTGTAATTTGTTTTGTCTGCTTTTTTCAATGGTTTGTACTTCTTCTTTTCTATATTTCTTTTACATTTTTTCTTCTTCCAGGTTTGCATGCATATATCTGGTAACATGAAAAACTGGTTTGAAGACAACACTCTGTATTACAACAAATACTGTGCAATTGACATATTTGTTAAGTGAAATTCACTTGTATTTTTCCAATTTAATTCTAATTTATACTCTCTTTAACACACACAAATACATTTGACAGCTTTGCTGAGTATAAATAAATATAACAGGCTTGAATACTGTCTTCTTCTTCAGCTCTTATATTCTCCAGTTTTAACTTTTACTAAATGATCTGTTTCTACTTTTTATCTGTCATATAGTACAGAAGACTCTCCACAAGGATGCTCCTGGTTGCAGGTATCAGATTCCACTGCAGATATAGTTTCCTCTGACTTTAAATTGTATTTATTCTTATCATGCATAGGATTTCCTCTGCCATACTGTGATTATTTTAGCTATTGACTTCAGAGCAGAGTTCCTCTGCTCTACTCAGAGCCTGTCATATGTTCTTCACCTACCACTTATCCTATGGGAATAGTCTGCTAAAAAGATATTATTTTCATTTTTCTAGGGACTCCAAATTCAATGAGAAATTTTGGATTAAAATTACTCCTAAAGGTATTTCCAATTCTTTGTACATTCAGAATTGATTTAAATATGAATTTTAAATCTTCATTTTCCAAAGAGTGATAATAGTAATAAACCATCTTCATTACCCTCTCTGCCTTACATAGAGTCTTGGGAAATATCTTTGGAGAGGAAGGTCAAGGATAATACTGACATAATTGGTCTGCATGTAGGGTCAAGTGCTTCAGTGGAAGGAATTTTCTCAACGAAGGATGGAGGAGTTTTAGCATCAGAGTTTATCAGTTTAGGTTGAGGAGGTGAAGGTAGAGTGGTATTGGCTCACAAGGGCTTTTGTTTGGGAACAATTTGGTTCACAAACAGAAGCAACTGGCAAAATGTAGTTTTGTTTGAGAACTGCATGTGATAAAGAACATGACTATAGCCATTTCTCTAATATAAACCAAAAAGTGGCTTTTTCAGAATGGTGGAAGAAATTCAATTTGTGAACTGAGGAATGACTGCATATGCCTAAAAGTAGTAAAGGAAAATTGGAGTTGAACGTCCTAGAAGGGACGATGAATGGAGCAGGAACATGCGCATGATGAACACGAAACATCAAAGACTGAGATGAGATCTGTGACTCTCAGTCTCCAGTAGAACCAACCAGCAAGATTCTATGGCTTGTAAGTTTATTTTACTTAAGGTATCAGAAAACCATGACCAGTTCAGAATTACACCAACATAAAGGTTTTTGCCAATCAGATACAACTGGAAATAGTAGGGCCAGATAATGGAGAGCAAAAGCAAACAGGTAAATATAATTATGGATCTTAACATGGTAGACTTTGAAGGAATCATAAGCCAAGAAGTTTGGGCATAGAAAATGAATCACAGATTTTTTTTTTTTTTCTAATTGAGTGCCCAAAAACAATAATGAAGTCTATGAGAAAGTAGCAGTTGGTGTGGGATTAAGAAAGAGGTTATCTCCAGGTTTATTTTACTATGACTTGTGAAAATATAAGAAAATAATCTAAGCTACTTCTGCCTGTCTAGATAATATATAAGTTTTTGTAATTTTTAGATCATGCCTGTGTTCCAATCAGTTATTTCAGAATTTACCCAATTAAATTGGAGGACGAGTTCCCTGTGTAATATTTTGTCCAATTCTTTATGGATAACAATAATAGTTTTTATCCATTTCCTCTTGGGAAGCCACAGGACAGTTGTAATATATATTCTTAATTATTTTAAGCTTAAGGTGGAATGAGAGAAAGGAAAATTGTGTTTTGAATATTCAATGTGCCATGGTCCTAGATTCCTTTTAAAACATTATCTAATTTGTTCCAAACAATAACTTTTCATTACAAGCCATGAAATGCTATAAGCAATTATTTTAAGATGCAGTATTAATATAATAAAGTCTAAGATAAAAATTAAAAACTAAAATTAACCTAATAATGATTCATTGTAAATTATTTTTCATGGAACTTTTCTATGCCATCATAAAATTAATCAATGAGAAAACTTTTCTAATTATAATAGATCACTTTATAGACCCTGAACATGTAACCT
This sequence comes from Myocastor coypus, assembly GCA_004027025.1. NCBI lineage: Eukaryota > Metazoa > Chordata > Mammalia > Rodentia > Myocastoridae > Myocastor > Myocastor coypus. Next base: position 17,145 of record PVJA010005320.1, on the reverse strand, counting down.
TGTTATTTAAACTTTTAGCTTTGAAAATAATAACTAGTTTAAAAAATTGAATAGTTTATTTCCCTAATTGGTAGGAAACAAATATACTTCATCCCTTAAGATAATTTGTATGACGAGGATTTAATTTTTAAAAAAAGATCATTTTTATTTCTCATTTAATTCCATTGCATATGCCCACAAATTCTATTCATTTTAGCATAAATTTAATATAGTCAACTAGCACCAGGAAAATACCTATAGTTGCACAAATTGAGATCTTTTTGTTACAGTGTCGGACACTATATATGTAGGACAAACTGTATTTTTGTAAAAGAGTGGTAGAAATATCTAACGTAAGACTTACACTTTGGATTGGTGATTTGCAACAGAGACCAACAACTGGAGGTGGAGAGTCATTGCTGGGCATTATCTGAAGTAATTGTTTATGAATCATAAATCTTATCTATGGATGAGGAGGGCTAACTGAACCTTTATGCACAGTGCTAAACAAGTAACTGCCATGTATCAGAGCTGGTAGAGGGAGTTGTTGCCAATTATGGAAGACTTCTGCAGTGAATCCTAATCTTTGCCCACAAGTTCCAGCACACAAAGGGAAGAAAGAACAAGAGATTACATAGAAGTCAGGCAGAGATCTGAGATGACCAATTACTTTATTTTTAAAATTTTAATAACATGTATTGTTTGTACATATAAGCGAGGATTAATATGACAAGTCAGTGTATCTGTATAGTGATAAAATATACAACATAAACAGAGCACTTTTCATTTGCATCTCATATTTAAAGACATATTTTTTGGTGCATGTGCTTTTTATTAATTGTAATGAGAAAGAAATAGCAATGAGAACATTTCAAAGCAGGTTAGTAAGACAGTTACAACAATTAATACATTGCATATTGTCTTTGTAGTTGTTATTCAGAGGACAAGATACAGTAATAAACACTACTAGTACAAATCTTCTCATTGAACTAAGAAATAAAAATACAAAAGTTATATGCGCATTCTATAGATGTATAATAATCACTCAGTACCATTTAACATTGCATCTTGGTTTACTGGTTATTTTCATGCTTGAAGATGTTGAAGATGGGGATGAAGGTCTTCTGCATTACACAGAGTTCACTACTTTCTTGCTTATTTTTTCTTCCACTTCCTGACCACGTCTTCTAAAGAATATAAAGAAATTTGGAAAATTCCTCAAATGATAAAAATCAAACTGCCTTTAAAATTTGGAAGGTGGTCACTATCATAAAATATGAAGCACCTACTTAATGTTCACCCACCTTTGCAAAGCATCACCTCACAAATGGAATAGGAAAACATTCAGGATGCCCAATTAGTCTCATGTAAATAATATGAAAACTGATATCAAAATGTTGTCATGAAGAAAGATTTAAGGGTTGGGGATGGGTTGTTCACAAATGACCTCATAGTGACCTACAACCATTGCATTTAAAGCATTGTTATTAAAATGAAAATGTACAATAGAGCTAAATTTGTAGGTGGTTTTGCGTACTGACAAAAGGGGCAATGTGTACTGAATGATAAATCATATCCTGACTGACACAGAAGAAAAAAATCTAAAACAAAACTAATACTCCATGCAATCTAGTCAGTGAATACAGGCCTTTACGTGGTTGGGTGGCTTTTGATGAATCAGTAATAATGAAGAGAATAGAAATGTAGGATCTATATTTAGCAGGCTAAAAGACACAGGGCTATGGTTTGGTTTTTCATAGTTTTGCTCATTCTAGATATTTGGTTCTTGGCAATGTTTTTCCATCCAACTTCCAATTTTCCTTATAATTTGAAAATATTAAAATTAACATACATCTTCCTCAAAAAATTTTCTGAAGATTAATTCCATTAACTATGTAGCTACACTAACCTATGTATCTAAACTAATCTATATTAGTACTAATATAGAATGTATAACAAAAATAAATGTCCAAAATAATCTAATAAAACATTACCATTCTATTTATCCAGAAAATTTTGAGTAACTGTAAATATCAAGAGAATCACCAAATTAACATTCTCATTGGTAGTTCAATTATACTTAGCATAACCTTTTCAATAGTTATGTTAACGCACACAGTAATATAAAACAATGAAAATAAAGTTACTTTTCATGCAATAAAATTTAGTAAAATCTACATCCAAGTCTGGTAAGCTTTGAAATTTATTTGAAAAGTGCTTCCTTATGTATATATTTCAATATACTTTCAAATGAATAAACTACTTAGATTAGAATATTTGCCATGTGAAGGCAAACTGATATAAATAGTAATTTATTTTTATATTTCAACTATGTATTAGTAATTCATCCTAATATGTTCATTTAGGTATTTTTCTCTTTTATCATGTTTAGAGTTTTAGTAGTTCAAATGTTAGATTTAATGTTTCTATGATATATTTAACCCTTCTTTTGATATCATGATTCAATGTAGAAAACGTACATTTTGATAATTTATATTGAATTTTAAAAACAAAACTGAGCAACCTAAAACATGAACATAAATTTTGACTGCACTGTTCAAGTAGCTTTAAGGAAAAATATCATTGCCAACACAATTTTGTCTTGTCAGCAGTTGTCTATTTATATAGCAAATTATAACTGGTAATGTTTTTAAAGGAGGGGAAGTGAATCTTCCCCTACAAGAATATTAGCCTAACAAATCTATGTATCTTGTTCTTACTTTACTGCTAATATATTTCCAAAGATTACACCTGTATCCGATGCACAGTATGTGACCAGTAAATTCACTTTTAACAAATAAATGGAGGAGTGTGTCTAGAAACTGTAAATAAGCAAAACACACAAGGATAAGTGACTATGGTAATCTGGCTATGAAGCATTCAGTTCACAATTTATACAGTTTAATTATGCACTATAAAATATAAGCCTATATTTAAAATTATTGCATAATTCTTCAAAGAAATTAAAGATACAAAGGAAATAAAGTCAAAACTATTGAAAGATTTTGAATGGATTATTTTAAGCAAAATGTTATGAAGCAATTTTTCCCTTAAACGTAGATGAAAATTGTTCTGCTCTCTTCATAATGTTATTATAATTCATCAACTCATTTTGTTGGAGTATGTTTCAAATTAATTTCCACATTGCAGATAATTAAAATGTCATATATCTCAATGATATACCACTTTTCCTAAACATTTTCTAGTTGTGTTTATGCCTCAGAAGACAAAATTTAATACCATTGATGTCATTTTATTTATTTTTATCACTTCAATTATATTTAGATTAGCCTATTGCAATAAAATTATTTAAATGATTGCTTTAAAAGTGATATAATGTTCATACTATAACATTTAGCATTTTAGTTGTCTGAATCAATTAAATGTAATAAATTTAAAGAGCTGCACAACCATTATCAAAATCCAGTTTTAGAATATTTTCATTTTCCGGCAGAATCCCTCTTGGCTGTGTGCACAGTGTCTCTTCTGGTTGGTCCACAGACTCAGGCAATCACTTTTTGGCTGCGTGGATCAGCTTTTTGTGAATTTTCATGTGAATGGAATCACACAGTGTGCAGTCTTTTATTTCATGCTTCTCTCTTTTAGCATGTTTTCTGTATTTATATTATAGTTTGTATCAGGATTTACTTTTTTAAATTACTGGAAAATATTTGCTATAGTTTGGAAGAGGGCACCCCAAAGGGCTTTGTTCTGCTGTGGCACTATTGTGAGCTGGCTTGTGCTTTCAGAAGTGGGGCACGGTGCTAGTCTACACTATGGGTGTCCTGTGAAGGAAGTGGGATATAGGAGCCTGCCCCTCTCCTTTCACTTCCCGACTCACAAGGAGTGAGCAGTCTTTACTGTGTCCCATGTTCTGGTCCTGAGTATTGCCATCCATAGGACCAACCTGTCTTGGACTGAAATCAGAAACCCCTGTAAGCCAAAAAATATTCCATATTATCAGTTATATTAGGTATTTGTTAAAGAAATAGAAAGCCATCTAAAATAGTTTTTGTGCACATGTATAATTGTTTTCATTCCTTTACTAGTTAAACATATGACTTATTCCTAACATTTGACTATAAAACATTGGTGTGTAGGGGAATATCATTTTAGAAATTTTGTCTCAATAACTTTTTTTTTGTTTTTAATTTGAAAATAGGACTTAATGGACTCCTTGCTTAGGTATTCTGGTTATAAACAGGATTCAGAAAAAGGCAACATTAGTGAGGGCTTAAAAATGAATGGACATCATGATACAATTACTTCATAACACAGGTAATTGAGCTCAACCTCACTGCCTTTCTAAATATCATACATCTTAGACTTAGCTTGACATTGCTATTTTCATTCAATCATTGACATTCTAATAAATCTACAGATTGTGATAAAAGCAGTTACACATTTTTACACAGACATTTAAAAATCTAAGGATGTACAAAATTGTAGCCTGTCAAACCTGTGGTATTTTGCCTAGTCTCTTATTCTCAATTAATACCTTTTTCTTTTATCTTTTGTTAACCAATCATTAACTTGAGAAAGAGTACAGCAGTAACTGAGTTTACAATAGAAACAGCACACATCTGGAAGTCTCAAGTGATATGCATTCCAAGTGTAGTTTTGCTTCAAAAATCTTTGATTTCCATTCGGCTGTGTTATGCTTTTCCATTTTTATTTCTTCTTTAGATTTCTTATACTAGGGAGACTGTGCGATATTTACAAATATAGGTCTGGTTTATTTCACTTATGAGTATATGTTCAATATATATCCATTTATATATGAAGTCTTCCACCTTATCATTCTTTACAGCTGGGTAATATTCCATTGTATAAAATACCACATTTTTTAAACCATTCTTCAAAGGATGGGCATTTTGGCTGTTTCCAAGATTTGGCTATTACAAATTGGGCTGCTGTAAACATAGGTGCACAGCTATCGCCATGGTATCATGTTTTCAGTTCTTCTGGGAAAATTCCTAGTACGTGAACAGCTGGATTGAGTGGGATTTCCAGTTCTAATTTTTTAAGGAGCCCCACACCATTTTCTATAATGGTTGCACCGATCTGCATTCCCACCAGCAGTGGAGCAGTGTTCGTTTTTCTCCACAGCCTCTCCAGCATCTATTGCTGGTTGATTTCTTTATGATAGCCATTCTTTCTGGGGTGAGACAGTATCTACGTGTTTTAATTTACATTTCATGGATGGCTAGCAATGTGAAGCATTTCTTCATGTACTTATAGACTTGCTGAATTTCTTTCTCTGAGAAGTGTGTGTTCATCGCAGATGCCCATTTTCGGATCGGGTCTTTGAATTTTTTTCAGCTGCACATGGGACATTTTCTAAAGTAGATCACGTATTAGTCCATAGATCATGCTTAAGTATATGCAAGAAAACAGAAATTATCCCATGCATATTATCTGACCACTGTGCAATCAAATTGGAAATAAATGACAAAAGAAACCACAGGAACTCCAGGATTACATGGAAATAAAAGAACACTCTTCTCAGCAACCAGTGGGTTTCAGATGAAATTAAACAAGAAATTAAACAGTATCTACAATTTAATGAAAATTCAAACATAACCAACTGGAATTTGTGGGATGCAATGAAAGCAGTTCTTGGAGGGAAATTAATAGCTCTAAACTCACATATTAAGAAAGTAGAGTGGGAACAAATAAACAATCTTACACAGCACGTAAGCCAACTAGAAACAGAAGAGCAAATGAAATCCAGAGCCCAAGGATGGGAGGAAATTATAAGGATTAGAGCATAAATTAATTTAACTGAGACAAAGAAAACAATACAAAGAATTAGTGAATTCAAAAGCTTGTTCTTTGAAAGATTAAATAAGGTTGATAATCCCCTAGCTAACCTCATCAAAAAGAGGAAAGGAAGGACTCAGATTCAAGGAATAAGGAATGAAAAGGGTGAAATTTCTACAGACCCAGCAGAGATACAGAGGATCATAAATAGCTACTTTGAGAATCTTTACTCTCACAGAATTGAAGACACAGAAGAAGTAGACAGATTCCTAGAAAAAGTAAAAATTACCCAAACTGAATCAAGAAGATATTAGAACTCTCAATAACCCGATAACAGCCAATGAAATATAAAATGTAATAAAAAGTGTACTGACAAAGAAAAGTCCAGGACCTGATGGATTCAGTCATGAAGTTTTTCTGCTGGAGAGTTGAGTGAGAATGTAAGTTAACAGAACAAAAATTAGAGAAAAGAAGGGCTAAGAGGATAGCCATCATTTTGGCTCTAGCCCCTCAAGGTCAGTGAGGACTCAGGACATAAGAGAACCTGTGCTGTAACATCCTACAACTCAGCGGTTTCCCAAATTTTCTGATCAAGGAGATTATGGGACCTCAGAGGAAAGGAATAAGTGAAGTATAGTGTGCCTAGGAAGAGTCACTTGGGGAAGAAAATGTTCTTTCAGGCTTTCACAGAGGGCAAACTGGTCAAGCATTGGCCATGACTCAACCAGATGGCTGACACTGATAACAGTTCAATCCACAGTACAAAAAAAATTAAAGTAAAGGAAATTTCAGATTGTGCTGAGGAGTCACATGGAGGTGTCTGGAGAATTAACACCAAGGAGAATCTCAGCAATACCAAGAACCAAGGGCCAGACATGGGGGTAGTGAGGCTTCAAATGATGGCCGCTCTGAGACTGTGGGCTTCCTGAGATCCCAAGGGGAGCACAGCTGTGGTGGTTGGTGGTGTTAACTTGACTTAGCAGCCATCCTAAGGATTAGTAAAACACACTTCTGAATATACCTGGGCATGACTTGGCGGGTCACTGCTTGCTAGCTATGCCTCCCCAGGCTATGATTGAAGCGTCTGTGCTCTGGCATGCCATCTGTCATGATGATTCTGCTTTTGGATGCAGCCGACAATGGGTCGAATACCCCGAAACCATGACCTCTCCACTGTGAAGGAGTGGCGCCATAGCAATGACAAAACTTCCTAACCAAAATAAAAAACAAACAAACAACAACAACAACAACAAAAAACCAAAACCCCACTAACTCCAAGAGCTATGCCCACGTTGTAGATTTATGAGGAAAATAAATATTTTCATTGTTTCTAGCTATTACATTTTGAATTATTTATAAAACAGACACATTCACTCCAGTTGAAGTCTGTGTGTGTTTTTAATAATGCCTATTACCTGTCTGTATTTCTGTAATTCAGCTATGAAATAAATCATATGTAATAACCTCTTTGTTACTTTCAGTGTGAAACTATAAGGTAATAAAGCTTATTGCTAAAAAGCTACTGGCAGCTAATTCTTGAAAGGAAAGAATACAACTACTCATTTACATTGATAGTTTGATCTATTTGATTTAGCAAGACTGCAAAATATGCTACTATAAATGCTTTGCACACATTTATTTAAGAAGTGAAACTTGATTTAAATCGTTTTAAGATGCTTGTGTTTGGACATAAAGGTATGCTTATATCCAAAGGAACCAAGAAAAAACATGTGCCTCAAGTATGTATTCCTGTACAGTTACTATCTCTGAAAATACAATTCATTTCACTTTGGCATTTATTAATCATGTGCACTAAGCTAATTATTTAAATTTCATGTGTCCCCATTTTGGGGGGATTAATTTAGTTGTAATATAAAATGTCACTTGAAATTTTAAAAACAAACTTTTCTGCATCCACTACATATTTCTTCATTTGAGAAAATGGCTACTTGTGAAGTGGAAAAGCACTTGAGCATGTACTTGGCCTAATATACTCTAAAAAGAGAGGAATTGTAGTTACTTTCAGTGATTAAAATACTAATAAATATGCAGGTCTTTGGGAAAGTAAGTGACACAATATAGAGGCTTCCAGAAAAAAAAAATGAGACATAGAGATAAATATGAACCTTCCTGGGATGTTGCACAGAAAGAACTCAGTTTTTCTGTCTCTGAACCGATTCCAAATTATCTTAATTGACAGGTGTTCTATCTTCCCTTTAGTGACATGTGTGTTTGTTAACTTCTTAGAATGGTTGCAGAACTACTAACTTTGTAGAAATTTTCTATTATACATTGCTTTTCAAATGTGTTGCCATATAGAAGCACACAGCATTCTACTGGAAGGCTATTTTATCTTAAGCTCTACTTTCTCTGTTGTCATTGTCTATATTTACATTTCATTATTATTATTATTATTATTATTATTATTATTATTACTATTACTATTATTATTCTGTAGTAAAAGCAGTTTCTGATTTTGTTTATGTTCACTTTTTTAATTTTCATGTTAAAATTTTCTATTTCTATCTGTACCAGTTTAGAAATATAAATAAATCTTTTCTAGTTTCTTATTAATTAAATTTTAATGATTTATCTTTTATCTTTTATATTTTAAGCCATATATTTTCTATTTCCTAGCATTTGAGCTTTTCCTACAGATCTTCAAAGTCTTCCTTTCCTGTTACTTCCTAGTATGCTGTGTTTCTGCATGTCCCCCTGAAGCTTCATTCATTCCTGGGTGGTGGGCTTTGCAGAGGTGGCTGAATCTAGTTTGTGACTCATTCATGGGCCAATACTGGGATTAAGCATTTGAGTGCTACCATTGCCCTAGTTTGGGTAACCTATCTACAATATGAGACAGAGGAGCTAGGGAGGTAGCTTGGCTGTTTTAAGCTCCTGCCTAGCAAATGCAAGGACTGGGTTTGATCTACTGTACCACATTTGGTGCTGGCTGCTTGCCTCTCTGGACACTGAGAACGGGCATGGTGTCACACACTTGTAATTCCAGTGCTGGAGAGGCTGAGACAAGAGGATCACTATGAGTTTGAGCTGTGTAGCGGGTCCCTGTGCCAAACAAATTCAAAGACTTTTAAAATGTCAGTATGAGGCAGAAGATGGCTTGTTTCTTCTTTCTCTTACTTGGCATGTCACTTCTGCTCTTTTCTGCTGCCATGAACTGTTGCCGCTCTGCCATGTGCCATCCTGCCTTGGAGCCAGCCCCTGATGGACTGAAAGCTCCACAAACTGTGAACTAAGTAAATATTTACTTCTTTAGCCTTTGGTGTAAGATATTTTGTTTCAACAATAAGAAAAGTAATAAAAACAAATCCTTATGAAATGAAAATATTTAAAAGTATACTTTTATGAATTGTAGCTATTTTATAAGCTTTTCTTAATGATTAAGAGAAACAAATATATTTCAGATTTAATATTCAGTTTTAATCCATTTTCACTCTGGTTTAGTGCATGGTGATAGACATGGGTCTAATAACCTTTGGCATGAGGAAAGCCAGTTTTTCTAGTACTGTTTATAAAGAGGCTATGTTTTTCAAGTGAATGTGTTTGGAGCCTTTGTCAAAGATAAGGTGGCTGAATGTGTTCATAGTTGCATCTGCATCTTCTAATCTGTTCCATGGTCCTGTATTTATGCCAGTACCATGTGGATTTTTATCACAGAATCTTGTAGTATACTTTTTTGTCTTTGATTGTTACATGGTCTTACCATGCAACTTTTTTTTTTTTTTTTTTTTTTTACCATGCAACCTTGACTCATAGCAATCCTCCTGTTTTCAGTCTTCACAGTGCTGGGATTACAAGGTCAGGTCACAACACCCAGATCCTGTGGCCAGCTCAGCCTGTAGTATGATATACAGTCAGTGATTATGACACCTCTGGCCTTTCCTATGTGCCCATGATTGCTTTTGATATTCTGTCGTCCTCTGAATGCAGATGAATTTTAGGAATATTTGCTCTGGATCTGTGAGGTGTACCAATGATATTTTAATTGAGATTGCATTGAATTCTGTATAACAATTTTTTTTAATTTTTTAAATTTTATTATTATTTTTTTTTCTTGTTTCAGAACTTTTGTTTATTTATTTATTTTTATGGCTGGCTCAGCCTGCCCTTAGGGCAGGGCTGGCGCAGCATGTAGTGCTGGGGATCGAACTGCGGTCCCTACAGCTGCCCAAACTTTCCTAAGCAGGTGCTTTAGATCACTGAGCCATCCTGCCAGGCCCCAACAATTTTTAGAGTATGGTCACTTTTACAATATTAACTCTGAGGCACCAAATCTTCTGGAGAAAAATGCAGGTAGAAATTTTCTTTTCTTTTTTTTTAACTTTTTTAAAAAAATTAATAGTAGGTAGAAATTTTTTTTTTTTTGTCTTTTTTTTGAGACAGAGTCTTGCTATGCAGTTCAGGCTGCCTTGAGCTCACTTTTGTAGCACAGGCTGGTCTCGAACTCGCACTGATCCTCCTGCCTCAGCCTCCCTAGTGCTGGGATTACAGGCGTGCGCCACCACATCCAGCTAGTAGGTAGAAATTTTAAAGACATATGGGTGGTTAAAAGCTGAAACCAAACTGCATGGAAACGTTTCAAAGGATCTACACTTGGGATCTCATTGTTTTGAAAAGTTTCTGTACTTCATAATAAATCAGTAACAGAAGAAATAGAAAACTCATGAACTTGAAAATACTATAGCCAACTACTTCTTTGACAAAGGCATTCTATCTATAATATAAAGAATTTTTTAAAAATCAGGCTTCAAAAAAAAAAATCAAAGACCAAATTCCAAAATAGGCATACAAGGGGCAGGTAAATATATGAAAAAATCATTGATCATTTGAGAAATACAAATTAAAACAACCCTGAGTTCCATTTTACCCCAGAAGGAATTCCTGGCATCAAGTAGTCAACCCATAACACATGCTGGAAGGGTTGTGGGGAAAATGGAACCTTTCTGGATTGTTGGTGGAAGTCCAGACTGGTACAACTGCTCTGGAAATCAGTGTGGAAATGCGTCAAAAACCTAGGATTGGACATCCATTCATTCCGGATATTCCCCTTCTGGGTGTTTTAAAAAAAAAAAAACTGAAAACCTCATATTATGGCAATTAATGCACCTCTGTGCTTATAGCAGTGAAATTTGTCATAGCTAAATCTTGCAAGCAACCCAAATGCCCATCAATTGATTAATGGATGAAGATAATATGGCATTTTGACACAGTGCATTATTGTTCCACTAAAAACATGATAAAAAGGAGGCTTTTGTTGGTAAATGGATATAACTAGAATATACTCTTAAGTAATCTATGTCAGATGCATATATGCGGACATAGTATTGTCTTCTTATTGTAAGAACCTGAAAGAGTAAATAAAATCTTAAGAGTAGTATAGATACTGTGTAAAGGGAAAGAAATTGTTCAAGTGGAAGGAGTTACTAGGTTGAGGAGAAGGACACGAGAGGGGTTGTGGGATAGAGACATATCTATGTGTGTAATCAGAATGGTTTGATTAACTACTATGGATTTCTGGTTATCAATGGAAAGGAGCAGTTAATGCGGAATTATTTTTGTATTTTTTCAATGTTTTACTCTCTTCTTAATTTCTTATTTTTTTCTTTTTTCTTTCTTCTTTCAATTTTGCAAGCATGTACCTCTTAATCTGAACAACCAATTTGAAGATAATACTAAGCAACACAACAAATACTATCAAATTGATATGTTTAGTAAAATTCTGTATCATTTGTAATATTTTCTATTTTAATACTATCTGTATTCTCTTCAAAAATTAAAAATAAGAGAAACAAAGTATGACATTTAATATAATTCCTGTTCCATAATATGTATCTAGTAAATATTTATTTTATTGATTATTTATAAAAATGTTCATAAAATTCTTTATTCTGAAGCTTTATCAAATTATCATTCTGAAAATATAGCATCCCATGGATGGAGTAGATATTAATTTTTGAAACTTCATTCCATTTTATATTTACTTTTTATTCAGGGTCTGGCCACTGTTTTCCACGTCAAGTATTGATGCTTTCTACTTTCCCACTCAAGTGTCTGTGTTTGGTATTTGCATTATATTATGTTCTAATGTCATATGTATGTGTGGATTATATTTCTTGACAAAAACTAATCAATAAGTTACATGGGTAACGTTTTCTTCTGTCATGTCTTTTGTGCTTCATCCTCTTCCTCCATTAAAGTCAAGGTATTTGATATTCCAGGGAAACAGATTTCTTTATTGTTATTATGTTATTCTTCCCCCACCTGCAATGTGCGCTGTCATCTGTCCTTCTCAGCCTTCTCCTTGTACTGCCTTGTATGTAAATTCATACTTCTATTTCGTGGAATATTTTCCATGCTGAGTCAACATTCTCTCATCTTCATCATAACTCCCATAATATTTGTTAGGACTGTTCATTTGATATTTCCCCTTTCAGTTGTGTCTTCATTTCTCCTTCAAGTATTTTCACATCTCGGTTATACTACCCAGGTTTTTGGAAAGAAGAAATACATGTTGTGTTTATGTAATTGCACTCTTTTATGACCTAATGCATAATAAAGCTCCGAGTTGTGCATAGAACAGGAATAAGCATGGAAAGTTAGAATTATTCTTATGAAGGGGTAAGAAACATGACAAGTGGCTCTGTTCATAGATCAGGTGACAAAACTGCAAACTACCATATCATTAGCTAGGACAGCATTAACAATGTTCATCTGAAGGAAAACTGCAAATCAGGAGATTACAAAAGAGATGGAAGCATCAGCCAGGAAATGATGTCAGTGTTAGAGCAGAACCTCCCTTAGAACTGATAAAGGGGATTACTACATAGAGGGGAAAGGAGTCACTAAACATGTCTTGTTCCAAAAGATTTTTGTTCGTATTTTCCAACCTAGTAGGCCTCAAGTCTCCCTTTCTGTTTTCCTACAAAAGTTTGAAGATTTCAAATTGATAAACCTTTCTGGTTTATTTCCGACTTCCTAAACATGGTTGAATACCTTATGTTTTTTAAGAAGTTCAAATGTTTTAAAAATAAATAGTTGATGAAATCTACCAGTAAACTATGTCATGTTGGTCTACATATTTGAAGGAGTATGTTTATGAATGGCTGTGTGTATGCATGTAGTTGCTGTAAGGCATTTGTACAGGAGAATGGAGATTTGTGCCCTGTGTCTGTGATTTGCATATTTATTCTTACCCTTTTCAGTTATGTTGTGACTGGCCTCAGAGCTCTAGGTTCTCTTCTCATACAACCCTAATGTTCAGAATGGTTGAGTTTATAGACTGTATCAGTCACCTCAGAGTCTTACATATTTGGTGAATATAGACAAAAACCTTGGCTTATTGTGAGAATGATTTCTCACAGAATGATTACTCTTTGTGAACAGAGGAGTACCAGCTGTTGGGTGGCTCGCTTAGTAAATGAAACATGTGTTATTACATGATTACAGCAACAATTACACTGTTTTCAAAAGGGAAGAAATAAATCAACACTAAGTTAAGTCGGAATGCATGCTTGTATTAGTGAGCTAAGCAATGCAGTCCACAGGCCAAAGTCCAACAAAAATCAAGTGATACAGATGAAGGGGTTCACGTGAGTGCGATGCCACTGCTATCAAACTGTCCTATGATTAAAGTTTAACACGAGGAGACAGCGAAATGCAGTGGGGGCTTGCTATGGTTTATGTCTAGTTGTCCCCGCAAAGCCTCATGCAATAATGGGGCATGGTTTCTATAGATTGAGATTTGATTCATGATCCCTGGGATTGTGTTTTAGTACTAATGGGATTATCTGTCTGAGTAAGGCTGAGACTATGGGTGTGGTCTAGGGTAGATATCCTAAGGCAGAGAACCTGAATATAATATAAAGAGAGACAGAGAGACAGACTCAAGCTGAAGCTGTTGCTCTGCTGCCGTGTTTGGTTGGCTACCTCTGCCATCATTTTGTTGCTGTTCTGCCACCATGAACTGGATGCTCTCTGCCCTGTTCCACTCAGCCTTGGGCCAGCTGAATATGGACTGAAACATCCATGAACTGTAAGCTAAATAAACCTGTCCTTCCTTCATTTTGAGAGTCAGGTGTTTGTCCCAGAAATGAGTAAAAAGTCACTAAGAGAGGACTGAAGTAACTCCGAAGCCAAAGAGGGCTCTGATCACTGATACACTTGGGAGTGGGAGTCTTGGATAATTACAGTTGATGTTGCAGTGTATAAATGGTATGGATTAAGACTCTTAGAAGTTGTATTTGCTAATGTGAAAAATAAATAGGAGTAAAGCATCAAAGAGGAAACAGGAGGAGATGAGTACAATGTACTCTTATTTTCCTAAAAGAAATTATTCATATTTTATCAATAGGGATTTTGAACCTCTCAGCATAATAGAAAGCAATATTACCAGAGAATATATTTTTTACATAGAATCAGAAAATGAAGTTGCAGAGATATTGAAATAGAGGTTGCTGAGATTTATGAGAGTGCATGAGAGGTAAGTTAATGTCTTTTTTGACAAAATGGAAAAAGAAATTACTGAGAAATAGGAAGATTTGAGGGGGGGAAGCCAGAAGAAGGCCTAGTTCAACGGAAATTTTTGCCTCTCCCCAAATCCTTCCCAACCTACATAGGCTGAAGTTGAACAAAAAACAGTAGTACTAGTTAATGTAAAAACTGAATGGCAAGAATCAAGGTAAACTCACACCATGAATACAGGGACAAACTCAGAGATATTTCATCATTTTGTGGGTACTTGGAATTAAAAGTCTTGGAATTTTATGCATGTACAATTAGCTAATATGAAGTTGATGAATATTTACAGGAAAATTTATATGTTCTTAAGTCAGAATATTGAAATAAAGTATATGCCAATATTTATATCTATATCTACATCTATAGATCTCCACCTAGATCTTCACAGATAGATGATAGATAGATAGATAGATAGATAGATAGATAGATAGATAGATAATCTATGGGTTAGAGAAGATTATTTCCAATAAAATCATAGCCTGAATAAAAACATGTATGATATCCATTAGATGAATAAATTCAGAGGAATACAAAGAAGGAAATCAAGCTTGGAATAAACGAGTATCTTGTATTCACAAGCAGCATACACAAGGGTCTCTGTCAAAGAGTTTGTCAAGTCAGGTCTTTACATAAAAATAGTGGCAATGCTTAGACATTGTGGAGAGGGAAGAAATCTCAGAATATAACATGGAACAATCTGGGGCAACATCATACAGTATCTTACAGCATAATTTAAAGCACTACCCAAGTCTGCCTTTTTATTTATTTTTATGTATTTAGTACAGGGTGTACAGGGTCTCACTACACATATCAGACTTGTAGTGATCCTCCTGTTTTCAGCCTGTCAGAAGCTGGGATTCCAGGCGTGTGCCACCACACCTAGGCTCAATCACTGTGTCAGTGCTGCCCGGAGGTGCAGCTGGTGCAGCACAGGAAACTCCAGTCCCCATGTTTGCCTAAGCAGGCACTTTAATAAACTGAGCTATTTTGCTAGCCATGAATCTGCTTTAATTAGTTGTTCAGTCCTTATTCTACTTGTGTTAGTTATTTCCTCATTGCTAGTACAAAACACCCAGTGCTCATAACTTACAGGAGAAAGAGGCTTATTTTATCTCATACTTACAGTTCATGGTCCCCTGACTCTGAAGTAGAGACAGCATATAGGGATACAAGGAAGGGAAGCTGCTCATGTCACGGGGCAGGATCTGTGGCTGCAGACTCACCCTTCCAGGTCTCACTGGAGTGACCCAGCTCTTCTGGCCAGGCCCCCTCACTAACACTGCATTCTGCATGAAATCACCGATGGATCAGTCTGCTGCTTAGTGGAGCACCCTGGATGGTGTCCTCACTTTCTGAAAGCCAAACCTCTGGACACCTGAGTCACTTGGGAAGTGCCCAGATCTGATCCGGAGTGCAGCTCCTGGTGACTCTTCTCTCTGCCTTCCTTATCTTATCTCCAAAGCTTCTCACCTCTCTGGAAGGTTCAAAGTGGAAAATTACACTAATGTCAGAAAGACTGGAAATTAGAGTTTAAGCAGGTTTTTTTGTGTGTTGTTTTACTAGGTGTAACACACCAGGAGCTGGGGCATATAACGGAGTAAAGAAGAAAAATGTGAAATCTTTTCCAAGCTGAAGAAGAAAAGACATTTAGACATTTGATGATTGGTTACCAGTGAAAGAGGATGTAGGTGACATACACAACCAGGAACTAAACTTCATATATATATATATATATATATATATATATATATATATATATATATATATATGAATAAAAAGAAAAACCAAAGCAAAACCAAGTAATAGAAACAACAACGCATATGGTACAGAATAGAAAATGAACACTGGTTGTTACATTATGTATTGTTATCATCACATCTGCTTCTCAGATTACCAGACATAAGTATGCAAGATTGTATAAATAAACATTAACTTTTCCTTTGGTTGTCACTTTATGTACTTGGTACAGGGTCTCACTGTACAGTTTGGACTGATGGTGATCCTCGTTTTCAGCATCCTCAGGGCTGGGATTACAGGCGTGTGCCTTCACTCCTGCACTCCTTAGCCAGCTCAGCATGCCCCAGAGTGGGGACAACAAGTAACTCTGCCATTGAAAAATTTTTATATATTTTTTTGTCCTTCTTACTTTTTACTCCTTAATTTATTTTTAAGAGAGCATCATAATAATTGGTTAAACATTAAATATATATTTAGAAGAACAAGATGAGAAATATTCAACCATGGTTCATATTATAGATATTAGCATATATTTTTAATGAGTTTAGTTGATAAAAGGTGCTATTCACCAAGGGACTTGTCAATATCTAATAGCATTCTGCCCTCAATTGTAAGATATTTTTAAATGAAATTTTTGTGATGTGTGACTCTCATGTTTCAAGCAGTACTATATGAAAACAGAATGAATGGACACATATTATATATTATTTTGTCAGTATATGCACATATCCCATATGTTAAAAATAAGTATATTTTAGTATGTAGCACATGTATTACAGAGATGGAAAACCCAGAGTCCTTGCAATCTGCATGTTTCAGAATTTATTCTGGTGCAGTGAGTTTTAGAAAAGATACCTTTTTTCTTATCCGAGGTATCATTTGCATGAAGTTTGTCACTGCAGATGTTTAAAATCTGAAGTGCAGGATAAGGCCTGTATGTGGTAATTAATACACCTGTGACGTTGGTAATGAGACTTCTTGAACTGAACAGAAGTGGATGACAAGTGCTGCTTGATCCCTTTATGTATTAAAGTTTAGGCTAGCTTTTCTGTGCTCTAAGTTTGAGGTTATTAGTCGGCCTAGAGAAGTTACATTTTCTTTTCTTTTTTCTTTCTTTTTTTTTTTTTTTTT